>APFE030734790.1:313105-375301 GCA_000404065.3 Pinus taeda | reverse complement strand
CATAATAAATCGCACTCCTACTAAGGTTTTAAAGAATATCACTCTAGAAGAAGCATGGAGCTCAATTAAACTAGATGTGAGTCACTTTCGTGTTTTTGGAATTGAAGCATGGGCCCATATTCCCGATGAGAAACATAAAGCTTTAGAAACTAAGAGTGAAAAATGTATTTTTGTTGGATATTCTGAAGATGTCAAAGGATATAGACTTATTCCACTTAAGTCCAAAAATGTTATCATTAGAAGAGATGTAAAGTTTGCTGAAAATATATCGGCCTACGAGCTTAGTTCGGCGAATGTGCCACCTCTCTCTATCTCTTCTACTTTTGAACATAATTCTTCTTCAGATGATGAAAGCGAGGATGAAAATCCTCCCCCACCTTCTCAGGATCCTCCTTCAGCTCCTCCACTTCCAAAATGGGTCCGTGCTACTTGGGATGCAACAGGTGATCTTGTCGGTGATCCTACAGATCAGCGACGTACACATTCTCAGTGCAATAAAGCCTCTTCTTTACTGGCTCAAGCCTCAGTGAATTATGATCCTGACACTTTGCAGAAGCTTCAGGCCATCCATATTGGGACGCAGTTATGAATGAAGAATATCATTCATTGTTGGCAAATGATACATGGGATCTTGTTCCTCTACCAAAGGGACGCAAACTTGTTAGATGTAAATGGGTTTACATAACCAAGTATGGACCAGATGGGAAAGTTGATAAACATAAAGCTCGTCTTGTTGCTAAGGGTTTTCCACAAGTTGAAGGCATTTAGTATATTGAAACCTTCTCCCTTGTTGCAAAATGAACTCTATCTACCTTGTTCTTTTCCTTGCTGCCTCTTTCAAATGGGAAGTCCATCAGATGGATGTTAAATCTGCCTTCTTGCATGGGGACTTGCATGAAGAAATCTATATGGAACAACCTATTGGCTTTATACAAACAGACTCCAATCTTATATGTCGGCTTAATAAATCCCTTTATGGTCTCAAGCAGGCTCCTCGGGCTTGGTATGCCAAAATGGATAGCTTTCTTTTAGAATCTGGCTTTTCTAGGTGTCATTCTGACAATACTGTCTACACCAAGAAAGTGGGCAAGTCTCTTATCATTCTTGTTCTTTGTGTTGATGATCTTATCCTCACTGGTAGTGATCCCAACCTTATCAACCATGTGAAATCCAACCTTAAAAAGAAGTTTTAAATGACTGACTTAGGACACTTGCATTATTTTCTTGGTCTTCAAGTCTTGCAATCCAAGGAAGGTATTTCCCTTTCCCAATCCAAGTATGCCTGTGATCTTCTACACCATTTTCACATGGAAGACTGTAAGTCGGCTCCTTCTCCCTTTCAGTCTGGAGCCAAACTTTCACTCACTTGTACTTCCCCTGAAGTTGATGCTACCTTATACCGTCAACTTGTAGGAAAACTTTTGTATCTAACCCATACTCGTCCTGACCTTTCCTTTGTTGTTGGCCTTGTTTCTCGGTTTATGCAAAACCCACGTGAAAGTCATTGGAAAGCAGCTAAAAGAATACTTTGTTATGTTCGAGGTACAGTGCATTTTGGAATTCATTACAGTGCCGAAGCATCTCCTCTATTGGTTGGTTTCACTGATTCTGATTGGGCTGGTGACCCTGATGATCGGAAGTCTACTGCAGGTTATGTGTTCACTCTTGGTTTAGGACCTATTACATGGGCTTGCAAGAAACAAGGTGCCATTTCTCTTTCTTCAGCAGAAGCAGAGTATCGTGGTGCCGTAGAAGCTAGTAAGGAAGCCTTGTGTCTTCGTCAGATCTTATCAGAGTTTGGCTTTCAGTAGCAGCATCCGACTACACTTTGGTGTAATAATCAAATTTCCATTCAACTATGAAAAGATCCAGTCCAACATCAGCGTAGAAAACAAATTGAACTACATATACACTTCATCAGAAAGCTCATTCATGACCATGTTCTTGAAGTGCAATATTGTTCAACAGATGATCAAGTTGCAGACATCTTTACAAAGGCTCTCACAGAGGCGAAGTTTACTAAACTTCGATTTATGGTTTGAGTTTAGGAAGTTGTCACTAAGGGGGGATAGGCTCTAGTGCCTCCTTCCTTCTCCTATTGTTTCATACTTGTAAATCCTTCAATCTTATCCCAAGTTGTTCTTAAGGGGGGATGTTAGGATATTTCGACACATAGGAAATAGTTAAGTATAACTTGGTCTAGTGTAGAGTTAGGTAAAGTGTGTTTCTTTACTATGTACTTTTGTAACTTACAATCTGACGGTCACGATATGTAGTGATCCGACGGTTCATTCTCTCCTCGGTATTACCGACACTTTAACCGTGGCTTAACACCCGATTGGTCCATGATCTCTATTTAAAGAGCATGGAGGGTCATTTGTAGGTCAACTGTTCATGAGAGAAGCTTATGTAAAATTTCATTCTTTTATTAATAAATTGCCTGAAATGGCCGCGTTGGCTCAGGCCGTGGACTATTTCCCTCTTTGAGGGTTTTAACCATGTCAAAAATACTGGTGTATTGATCTGTGATCTGTTTGTGAGCGGTGTCCTTTGGTGTTATGTCTGAGGAACTTACCCTGTAAATTCCTACAGTTTTCAACTATGGAAGAGTTTTAATTTTCTTCAACCAAGCTCCCTCTCTACTAGGGAGATATACACTTTCTTTATCTAAGGTTCTCTTTCTTTCGCATCATCACATCATCGAAGATATTCAACCTTCCAGAACATCATTCCTTCTATCCTCACTTGGAAACAAGGTCGTCAACAATGTATACTTCAATGTTACCAAAAATCTTACAACTCTGTCTTTTCACCATGCTCAACATCATCAATAAGCATCTTCAATATCTTGAAGACTAAGTACCTGCAAATCTTCAGCAAGTTCAGCCAAGCACAAATGTAGAGCATTTTATTAATATAGGGTTAGCATGTCCACAAAATTGGAGCATAATAAATAAGAATTTAGATATCAAAATCTAAAATTAAATAGGTTTTTTTAATCAACAAGGGTTACACTTTTTCATGCACCATACTTTCACAATAATCTATCCTAGGGTTTTGTCACAAAGCCTAGAATCCTATGTAAAAAAAAAAACTATAATTTAGATATTAGCAACTAAATACAATCATAGAGAAAGCTTTTTACATCTAGGGTTTCACTAGCATGCCCTAGAACCTCATAAGCATCAAAACGTTGAGGTTAGATATTCAACAATTTTGGCTAGGCTTTCATTCCTAGGTTACTAACTATTACAAGGGTTTTGTCATAAACCCTAATTCACCAAACCATAAATAGATAGGGTTTCCTTATATGATTTAGATATTATCAAATCCTAAATGACTAGGGTTTCTTTACCCCATCAAAAAACCCTAAGCATCAAAAGGTTAGGGTTTTACCAGAGTGGACAAAAGATAAAAAATATGGCAAGGGTTGATTTAGCCTAAATATTAATCATCCTTACAAACAAGAATATTTATAATTCAAAACCATATACACAGGAGAGTTAGTAATATAAAGTATTAAAAATAAAATGATCGAACCTTCTTATGAAGACGTACTATAAGTCTTTATGCATACCTTAAGTTACTTCTTTCACAACCCTTGTAGGGATTCTTCTTGAAAGGATTCCTCTTGAAGTATTAGCATTTTATGTACCTACAACATTTTCTTGACAAGTATCATCAAGTACTATGATCTAGGATCTTTATGAATTCCTATGGTTTTGAGTACAAAACCTAGCTAGCTCTAGGATATTATGTCAAAACCTAGACAATAATCAATTTCATTCTTGCCAAGTTTTCCATATATCTTGGACTAATTATAAATCCTAGACACTATGAGATAGGATTTCTAATAGGGTGAGGATTTTTCATATGAACTACCTAGGGTTTACAATCCCTAGATACAATGAGAACTTACAAACCCCATGATCACACAAGCAATTAAACCCTAAAACTTTAAATAAATATACATACCTCAAGATTATATACCTTATGATTTTATGATTAAATGATTCATGTTCCATTGAGCTTGTTTCTCTCCTTGCAAACTAATATAAAAAATAAAAATAAATAAATAAAATGTTAGATGACTAAAACATAAAGAGTAGTACTAATACTTGAGTTCGATGAGGACTTCAAACTGGTCCCAAAATGTTAGAAGTTTTCTCATGACTATAAGAATGAGTTGTTGTGGGTCTCCAAATATACCTCTCCTCATACTGATATAGATTGCTTCCTTCCTTGAGACAAAGATACTAGGTTTATTCAACGAGTTCTTCCTTCTAATGATTATGCACTGCTATAGTAGACTTGTCAAAAATTCCTTGTACAATAGAGATTCTCATCATATTCTTTGTCACTTATAGGTCTCAACCTATATATGTATACACAAATCTCTTCAGATTTTAGGCCTTAAATACTCCTTTTACTGGTTTATGGATTTATACCCTTCCCTAAATGTATACAAGTTTCTTTTTAGTGATGATTGTAGTCCTTGAGGTGATTGTAGCTTCAAGTCTTTTGAATAGGTCTTCAGTGTCTCCAAACAACTTGACCTTGGTCCCTTTCTCGAGAAGGCTCTTCGCTAGAGATTAGGATTGATACTAGTCCACAAAAGACATCTTAGAAATGCAATTCAGTCACTTTTGTGACTATGCACATAACCCTGGAATTTTTGGGCCTATGAAGTAATTTAATTTATACACAGAACTTCAAAATTCAAGCACAAGACCTTGATCGCCTTTACAAGGGACTCGAACTTGTTTGAACTTAAATATCAACATATCAAATCCTCATAAAAGTGTTTGTTGACCTCTCGAACTCTTTCACTCCTTTTATCTCAGGCTTGCAATCCAATCACATAGAATAATCTCAAGATTTCAACCTTGTATTAGAGGGTTTATAGCCAAGAAATATGTATCCATTTAGCTCAGTTTCTCTTCTAGAAATTTTGTTTTGAGCACACCCTTTTTAGCCCTCTTCCTTCTCTTAATTGTGACCTTCACGTTGCCTCAATATACTATCCTTAGCTCTGATACCATGTTGACAAATCTTTTAGGACAACATTTAGGGCATCCTATTCTTGACTTCTCTTACTTGACATTTACTTGTGATATTATATTATTGTCTTGTTGATTATATTAGCAGTATTACCATCAAATAAATGCAAAACACATGAATATCACAACCATACAAGATGAACACAAGATGTAGGCACTCAACCAGGGAAAAACCCCTCTTCTAGGAGAAAACCAAAAAAATCTTCTTCTCTTCTTTAGAATGAAATGAAATGAGAGAAACTTGACATTTTGACCAAAAACATGGACTCCCTCCATCCATAAAGTCAACCTTCCCAAGAAATATTCTTTCAACAATCTTTGATCTTCCAAAAATCAACTCAAACAAAGTAAATCTTCTCAAAATAGAGTCTCAACCTTTTTCTCTTACCTCTGCAACTTTTACCATCCTGCAATACCTCAGTCTTCCTTGCACGTGTGAGCAGAAACTCAGAAATTTCAATCTATTTGGCTTGAAAAGAGTTCTCCTCTTCATCGCTTGTATTTTCCTTCTTCTCTTCTAGCCTTCACACCTCTTTTCTTGACTTTCCAACTATAGAATGACATTTGTCTTCACTCCAAACTAGGTTGGATGCTTGGGTATATACAATGGTTTGAATTTTCTCTTTGAGACCAACATCAATAGTGGTTAGGCCGACTTGATGGAGGAGGAGAAGATGACCCAAATACATAAAAATAATATCGTTTCTTTGATACAAAATGCCTAATAAGGGTCTAGACTATAATGACAAGGACTTAGACTCTAGACACAAACCCTAGAAGCCTTCAATGGAGGCTTTGACCTAGAGACAAAATGAAAAAGCATGAAACCCATGCTTAATAATAATTTTTCTTTTTACAATATTTTTTCTTTTCTTTATTTTTGACAGATACGTTACATCATGACTCAAATACAATTATGAAGACCGATATTATTTACATTCTTCAACATTGTCGAGATTGGACTACACCTCTTACCTCGGCCATTGCCTCAGCTACCTACAATTGACCTCCGCTATGTTTGATCTACTCTTTAATACTTTGCAAAACAATAAACTCTATCATAGATGACCACCCTTTGCAAAGGTCTTGCTATCACAACTTCACCAAACTTATGTCAATACTTAATTATTACCACATACTACCAACATTTCAAGTCAGGACATATTTCGATATTATGACTTTGTTCAAATCGTATCATGTCAACAATTCATGGTATAAACCCATGTCATATGAAACCAACCATATTTCAATTATAACTTGGTCGAGTACCTTCTGAAATAGACAAATCATTGTATTCTGACTAGAACTTACCGAAACTTTGTAACGGGTCAATCACTATATGATAACCAAATCAAAATGAAATCTCTACTCAGGTCAAGCTCCAATGAAATTCTGCAAACAATTGTAAACAATGAACTATGAGACCATGACAACGAGATTACAGATCATTATCACTATCTCATGTATTTGATTGATTTTCTATAATTAGCCCTTATTTGCATGAGCAGACCCTCGACCAAGTCTCTCCTTGATTGCGGTCAACCCTTATCTATCTCGGTTCTCCAACAGAAAGTCACCACAATGTCTGCGACCAAAACTAGGGCACAAGCCATCCCTAAAAAAACCTTCCTTGATTCATCCAAGGACCTTTACCCAGAGACTATATAGATTTAGGGCCTCCTCCATAGAGGAACTCGGCTCTTACTCATAGAATTGTCTCGTTCTTGGTTGCGACTCTCACTCTATGGCACTTCTTTCTTCACTGCTAGACCTCAGCCTCCTCCTAGTTGTGTTTATTTCCATTTAGCCTTCACAAGTCTCAATATTCGGCCTCTCTCTATTTTCTCACTCAACCTTGGCCATCGTGTTTCTTGATCCTTGAGGCCCTAACCTAGCCTTCTAAATCTTTGTCCTAACTTCGGTTCACTCCTAGCATCCTCAGCCTCACTCAAATGACCCTCAAATAAGTCAGTTTATCACCATCGAGATACTACAAGCGTGCATCCCTCACAAATAAATCTTTACTTAGCCTTAAAAAACACTCAAACAAACCTAAAATGATCCTCCATAGACTCAACTCTCTAACTATTGAACAGATCCTTGACTCGGCCTCAAAAAAATACTCCTCACATGATGTCCTCATTGACTTTAGTGGTTGCTCTCTTTAATAAGGTGTTGTCGCTGCGACAAACACCCTCCAAAATTTTGCATCCACTTGAATTTTGGAGCCTAATTTTGATCCTGTGATCTGTCATTCCTTTATTATTCTTATTCGCTTCATGATTGGTTGATCATTTTCCAAGTGCTTAAGGCTTCCTCTGAAGTTCTAACTGTCAAAGTCACTTGCTTACACATGTTTAGCTTTCGATGCATTTACAAGCGCTCTACTTTCAAGCAAGCCCAACATTCATTGTACAACCTAGCAAGTCAAGCATTGTGCAATCCTTGATGGCAGTCACTGCATAGATGTTGAGGACAATGACTACACAGTTCCCTATGTATGATGATTGTGCAATCCCAAGCAATAGTGCTTGCAAAATCTATGAGGACAATGATTGTGCAATTCCTGGAGACAGAGACTACAAAATCCTTGTTGGCAGTCAGTACACAATCCCAAGATTTCCAGTTCCCTCAATGTTGGTTGCAATTGTATCATCACTCGAGTGAGTTTTCTTAATTGTCACTTTTGTGTGCTTTGGTTTTCACTAGTGTCACTTTCACTTTTGTGACTGTCTTTTTTGCTTGCTTTCACTTTCACAGGTGGTGTTTATTTGTTCTCTTCACTATAACATGTGTCACTTTCACTTTGTTTAGCTTTTTCAAGTGTCATTTTCACGTTTTCTTACTATCACAACTGTTGTTTTTGATAATTTTTAGTCTTGCATGCGTTGCATCTTACAACACCATAGAGGATGCCCTAATGCACTCTTCTGCATTAGTTGATCCTATATATCATAAGAATATGTGTTAGATATGTCCCCACATATTAGAACATTGTTTGGTTGCAGTTGACACACCTATCCTTACTTGTATTTGTGTCGTAAAGTGATGTTTCAACTATCACACTTAGAAATAAGTGTCGCTTTACTGTCGTTCCAAGGTATGCATGTGAATTTTAAGTTCTATTGAATGTGTTGATGTTATCTGAATGTGAGATCACAATTTCATGACTTGATTTCATGTCTTGTTCTCTCTTGCCTCACTGATCACACACACAACCATTTAAGAGCCTTCATTATCTTTCCAACTAGCTCTATCTTCAGAGAACCTCTCTCCCTCCTGCAACTGTGCATTGCAAATTACCAAGCCACAATGAAGCCCCTCTATCTTGTGAAACTCACTATGGGTGACACCTATATGGATACTGGATATTTATGCCTACAAAAGGACCAAGAAATAGACTGATCAAGACAAGGTGACTCACAAAAACACTAGGATATACAAGCAGCAGCCTCCGCACCAGTAGCAAAAGCAGCAGCATTGCGCAATCCTAGAAGACAGCCTCCCTTCTCCATCTTCACACTAAGCAACCTTGGAACTTAATCCATCAATTCCGCTGCCTGACTCTGTCAACTGCCCAATTCTTGTCCTCTTACCCAGAATTGCACATTGCACAGTTGCAGTGGATAGTTAGAGGCCCATGTCACTAACTTTCTCAATTGCACAGTTGCCTAAACCTTCCCTCTAGTGGTTGCACATTATGTAGTTCCAGTGAGAAACCATGTCTCATTGTCTCTCTCCCTTACCCAATTGTGAAGTTTCTTTCACTAGCTAAGCCTCCTATAGTGCATTGCACAGTTCCAGTGAGTAAGGGGTCATTGTTGAGTCACTAAGCTCCTCAATTGTGCAATTCAGTGAGCCTGCCCCTAATCATTGTGCATTGTGCAGTTACAGTAACTAGTCATGTTGATTGAGATCCCTCACTATGTAATCCTTTTCCCTAAACTGCTCCCTATTGCGCATTACATAATTCCAATCAATAGTGAGGCCTTCCTCAATCCCCATGATTCCGAACTACGCAATCCATGTATCCTTCCCCTTGGGCACTGCTCAATGTACTTCATCAATTAGCAAGCTCAATACCTTTCCTCCTAGACTCCCTCAGTGCACAAGAATCCCTAGCATGTGCTCATGTACTACACATTCCACAGTTGTAGTCAAAAGTGCGGCTTCCCTAAGTTCCTGCATCCCTCAACTATGCAATTCCAACCTCCTACCCTCAAAATCCTTGCATGTTGCCTCATCCCAATCAACATTCCATGAGAAAGAAGAGGTAGAACATATGGTTTTTGGACTAATGTTGGCTTGGCATGAGTGGTGTCTATCTGCAAGTATCATCATTACAACATGACAGGGTAATACTAAAAAGAGGCCATCAAGGAGAGGCTACAGGAGAGCACCTGTGAAGGAGCGGAGTAAGAACCATCATGAAGAACACAAAGGAATCTTGGATCAAGACAAAGAAATTGACTTGGGAGGTTGCAACATTCACCTAGATCCTTTGGAGGTTGAATATGAAGAACAAACAAAGATCTATCAAAGAAGAAGTCAAATTCAACACAACAAAAAGAGAATCTTGGAACTGCCACATCATCGTGAAGTTCCATGAAATCATTGCTAAGTTATGGCTTATACAAGTGTCATCACAATGTCATAAGTGTCAATATCTCTTGCCACATCATTTATGGATGTAGTTATTGTACTTTCAAAATGTGAAAATGTAAAATGTGTGGAAGAACAAAGGTACCACATGGAATGTGAAGAGTCACTAGAGTATTCTAAAGTTATTTAAAAGCTCAAGGTCATGTAAAAATTTGAAAAGTCATAGTAGAAGCTCAAGAGCCATGAAGGAGGTCAAAAATATCATGGGAGGTGGAGAGTCACCTCATTTGTTATAAATACACCCTCATAGCTCAAACAAATGGAACTTTTGGGACTTGAACTCTTCACCTTGGCTTCTCTAGCTTGGCATAGGAGAGAAAATATTTCTTTCGAGCAAGTAATGACTTAATGTTCCACTATTTTGACTAGTGTAACAACGATGTAATTGTATACCTTGAGAATTTCACTTAATATATGAATCTCTTTGAGCCGGTGCACTTTCATGCATATTTTGTGAATGATTGTAGGACTATTCTTTCATTGTTTCCAATGCATATTTATATTAACACATACTAATAAAAATGAACTATTTCGTTGGCTTTGGTATGCATCTTATTGAATGTGCATTGTTACTGCAGTCTTACTTTCTTTTATTATCGTTGTTATCTTGTGAACTAATTTGTAGGTTAATCAACAATTCTTTCATTCTCTTGTATGTCTCTCTTAGGATAGTACTATTACTTTTCTTCTAGAAGCCCAATCTTTATTCCCTTATCGTGAAAGTACCATATATGCATTGCAATTGTATGCCTTGTAATGTCAGCAAGCTTTCTTGATTCAAATATTGTTGTATAATCTCTTATGTTGATAAAAACACCCAAGACAAATTCCTAAAGACAATGGAAACCGGTCGTACTTCCAGTTAGGGCTCCTGCTCCAAACGGTGTGAGGTATAATTGGGACTTCATACTAGGGAGACCCCCTTGGTTGATGGATTTCTAACACCATCAACACAAGGCTCTAATACCATGTTGAATTTTCTACTAAGATGCACTATAAATTAATCTTCTAATCTAATAATTACAAACTAATAATATTCATACAGTTTATTGATATTATTAAGCAATTATACACAGAAGATTTAAACATTAATGTAATAAAAATAGTTACATCATAAAGAGACAACCATGCACAATAGAGACAACAAATTTTTTCTTGGGAAACACAAACTTGGGAGAAAACCTAGGATTTTTTCTTCTAGGAAAGATTGCTCTTCAACAAGGTTTACAATTCAAAATTGTTTAGAAATCTATGTCCAAAACCAAGTCCAAACTTCAGTCACTTCATCATTTTTTGCTCCCATGAGTGTCTTCTATAAAATAGGGATGGTGAGTGATTGATCAAATGAAGTGTCACATCATGTATATATACAAATTAAATGTGTGCATTTACCCAAAGGGACACACCCTTTCATGGTGGTACATGTTACCCACTACTTTGTGGGTGATATCCCCAGGACAATTTTTTCTCCATGATGAGCCTCAACTGACAACTAGCAACCCCTTGATGCCTCTTACTAGCTCATTGTTCTCTCTGCCACCTAAGTCAGCCATGCGGTCCCTCACCCACCTGTGTTGATTGTATGTTTGAAGGTGGGCCTCCTGAATCTAAAGGTATGTCTTGTCATTTGGTAATTGAGTATTGGGTTTACTTATCATGGATACATTTTGGTATATATTGATGGGGGGATTTGGCAGAAAGAGTGGGCTTAGTTTGTGCTTTTGTCCTCTTGATCTCTTTGGGTGGTTACCCTTGGATCTTAGTCCCGTGGGATCTCCTTTATTAACCATTCAGTTCTAGGGTGGTACTACTTGGGAAACCCTTACGTTGGTTGCATGGTCCCACTCCTTTACCCGCATATATTACTCCCTTCCCACTCATTATACCCCATTAATCATTTCTCCCACCTGGGTCCACATTCCCATTCTGGGTCCTCATAGGGCTAGCCTCCCTATCCCCTTGCCCCCACCTTGGGTCAAGCCTAAAATGATGCCACGAAGGTTGAAGAAACTAAAAAAAGAAGATAAAGCATAAATGGCCACATTTAACAGGAAATTGTACCATAAAATGAAAAAGATGGTCAAGACAAACATAATTATCACATGGGAAAAAGCCAATACATGATCTCTACCCCAATCCATGGCCATCACCCTGATTCCATATGCCCTAAATAAGTATCCTTTATCATTCAGGGACCCATGATTGTCTCAACCCCCGAAGGGCAATGAATTGCCCTACCTTGAAGAGGGTAATCATTGCTATATCTTACACATCATGCTCTTGTCCTTTGAGCCCCGAGAAGTTAATTAATGAAAATTCATAAAAGTAAAAAGGTATATAAAGAAGGGTGGAAAAATCAAGGCTAAAGCACCTCATGTACCATGAATTCTCCCTCCTATACATTACATACCCATATGTGGACTTCCCCTTATCTAGCTACCCCTATGCACCACTATGTGGCCCATGACCGCCCCTCTCATTCCCTATTCCATCTCACTTATTTTTCACTTGTCACCCCCATTAGAGGGATATACCTAGGACATATTATCCCCTTTAAGAGCTGAAACCACCTAATAAGATACTTGGCTAACCCCCTTTGGAGCTTGGAAACACTATCACATGCCAAAGCCTACTGCGGAAGGGCATGCCATTATGAATTTCCCTCTTTGTTATCCATGATTTATAATCTCTCTTACCTAATTATTTTATTGTCTGGTTGTACTAGAAGCCTAGGGGATGCATTGGCTTTTATGCAATATTACAAGTGGTTTCCATTTGGGTTTGGTCTCCCTATATCGGATCCTAACCCCATAGGTATACATTTTCACATGTAGGGTGTCCATAGAGAGCCATGGGCCTCCACGACAGCAGACAACATGCCACATATCTTCATGGATGTTCAAAGACTACTAGTGATCCACTTTTGGGATGATGGTGATATGCTTGGTACACTATGCCCAACAAGCCCCCACAGGAGCCCCACACCCTTTGCATGTGTCCCAGCACTTGTACGATGTCATGGAAATATTCATTCCACCACTTGGACCATTACAGCGGATCTATTGGCATCTTTGATTCATATGGAGACTCATGGGGACATTGATGTGTCCTCAGACCCACTGGGAGCACCAGAGGTCTACTACTTGGATAACAAGGGTCCACCCCCTTGTCCATCATATTCTGAGGAATTTATTCCTCAATATGGCACTTCAAGATATTATTGAGGCTTTAGAGGGCCCTACGACATGTACATATTATTATTTGGCCCCTTGTGAGGCTTATTTTTACACTTATGAGCTAGTTTGGTGGGATTGTCATCAATAACGGTTTTATTTGCACATTATTTTATCATTAGGGGCTAATGTAGGCTCATAATTTGAACTCCTTACGAGGCTATTTATTGGTGTTAAATGCATTCATTTGTATAATCACTTAACTTGGGATCTCTCTAATCATAGAGAATTTTCACACCTTTTCCTTGGTGGATATTTTTGGAGATGGATGAATTTTGATGTATGGATTTGGGCTATTTCTCTTGTCTTGGAGATTTATTAAGAAAATGAAATGCTGGTTGGATATACTCTATAACATTGTAAGTAAATTTTGATGCTATTATTTTTGTTGCTACATACTGCTAAAATCAAGGCTAATTGTTGCATTATCGAAATGTGGAATTGAGCATGTTTTAGCTAATTTAATGTATGGGCCAATGTTATATGAATGAAATGTCCTAAAAAATTATTTATCTCAAGAAGATTGCATCATTTTCTTTGAAGTATAAATGCTTAAAAATCACTTTTCATTTCTTTCTCTTAGCATTAGACGAAGTTGACTTTCTCAACCTCCTTGATCAAGAAACCAAGTTCTTACTCATCATTATCTTTGACTCTATATCCCCAAGTGAACTAGGCATTGATCCCTAAAAAAGGGTGAACATTTTAGCGCTCTTTTAACCATTTTCCCCTTTTTCCCCAAGTCTAGCCCCATTAGGTCACATAGGCCATCAATTTCTCAGGAATTGACTCAAGGAAAAAATTTGATCTCCTATAGGCTACTGCACTGGTGGGTCACCTCCCTCTCCTCTAAATTTGAGGCAATTCTAATAGTGGAATCTACGGAAATCTCAAGCCCTATCTTTAGGATCGAATTGTGTCTAGGCATCCCCAAGGTTAGACCTTAATAAGATCAATTCAACCTTTTGAAGAAATTATTCTTGTTTGGTCCTTTCCCCTCACCTTGTTTAGGATAGAAACATCATTGGTTGCTACATTCCATCCCTAAACCCGGGTTGGGTCCACTTGGCCCTGTGTGGTCCCACTTCTCAATAAAGACTATTTGTCAAGGACGATTTGGGAATCCAAGTTTTCCAAGGATTATAAGGATTGAGAAACTTGTTCATAAGCCTATCCTTTCTCCCCCAACCCTCCAATCCTCACCCCTTAACCCTGGTGGACCAAGTCCCTTAAAGAGAAAGCAAGCTCCATTCTTCACTCCATCCTTGGGAAAGGGTTTTCAGGGTCACTCCTCACCTATTCATTAACATATACATTACAAGTGTATCCCTACACTACCGAGAATCCTCCCATCGGTGAAATTCCCTAAAGAGAAGGGAGACTTAGTTGTGGTGACAGTGGGCTAAGCCTCGACAATTCCTTTAACCTAGCAGTTTCCCTCTTAGAAACCCCTTTAGGTCCCCTAATGGTTTGAGCGGCAACATTTCTGGTGCCATTGTTGGGGATACGAAGCCTATGTTCTTTCCCCATACGACATATTGACATATCATTATTGGTGACTCCACCGGAAGAACAAAGCCCTAGTTCTTCATTGAGCATTAAAGTTAATGCTTGTAGGGTGAAGCAAGCATCTATCAAGGCACTTCAATTCACCTTGGTGACTCCATTATAATCTTAATATGCAAAGTCATAAGATATGGAAATTTCTCTTGATCCTATATTTGAAAAGCTCAATAACCAAGACATTCAAGAGCTGCAAAGGAAAGTGGTGGAATATGCATAATCCTTTCAAGATATGTTGCAGAGCTTGGATATGGAATTCATGCTCAGGTTTTATAGGTCGCAAGAAGTACAACTTGACATAAAAAGGGGTGCTTATTAAGAGGATCCTAGTCGTCTCCGTGACCTTCCTTACATAACCTGTGTTGTGAAAATCCTGGATAACCTCATCAATAACAATGGGAATACCTCTAAGGATAACGAAGAGTTGGATGCCGCAAGTTTCCAAATCACACAAGAAAGAATGGATGAATATAGTAGGTCATGCAGGGAGGTAGTAAGGGAATATAATTCTAATGAAGTTTTATCCTACTTATATGATGAATAAGTGAAGCTTCATAAGATGAAATGCAAATATGAAAAGAACCCTACTAATGCTCTCCTCCTAGAAGCATACTACCAGAATCATGTAACAAATACTTTAGCCATTGTTCTTCAAGATAAGAGAGAAGAAGAGATGTCTTTCTTGCCAACCAACCAAGATGAAGATGACCTCAACGACCTCGGTGATGAGCAAGAAGATGAGTCCTCGTTGGGACTTCAAGACGGGCAGGATGATTTTATGGACACATGTGCTAGGAAGGATGAATTTATGGAAAAGTGAAATTGAGACCAACCCTACCTTTCTCAAGGATATTACTCCTGAGGAATCCTCTTTTTAAAACCTTGACAGAGATGATCCCATTAGCCCCTTGAAAAATGACATTGAAGACTATTTCCACATTTAAAAGGAGAAATGGGAAGTTATTGGTCCTCAATATGATTGTACTCCCATCTACGACACGGACAAGGAAGATTTGGATGAGATTAGTCTTCCCCTCTCCTAAGACACTATTTATTATGACATACCCATTGATACCCTTGGGAAGGAGAATTATTATTTTCCCTTGCATTAAGAAAGACAAGCTTTCATGGAAGTGATTGACGCTCCTTTTAATGAAAGCCCAATCTTTGACTCTCCTTTTAATGAAGGCCCAATATTTGATGCTTATAATAAGGGAAGCAATGAGGCTCCCACCTACCCACCTCATGGCTATGTGTTCAAATCAATTGAGCCTCTAAATTATGGAGAAGGAAATCCCATCGAATATGACACTTCATCCTCCCCTTTTCTTTCCCCTCTTGTTCATCACCTTGAGTCTTCCTCAAGTAAGTCCCTCATCCCTTTTGGTATCACCTCGAGTGATCATGTCCCTTTTCCTATTTTTGAATATGGTGTCAAGAAGGAACCCTTCATTGAATATAACTTATCCCTTTTGACCCATCCTCAAGATTATGATCACTCTGCAACCTCCTCTCCCCGTTGTGACCATCACATTCAGAGACCTGTTTGTTGCATTCCTTGTTTCTCTCACCCTTCGTTCCCCTCTCATCACAACCATGTGACATCCTCAAAGCATGATATTACGAGCAATGATTGTGATGAGGAGTTCTCCAGAGTAATCATTCATTCCACCATTTTGTACCTAGAGGGGGAGTCCTAGACCTCTAGAATGACCAGTTTTCTTTTTGCAAGGACCTCCCTCTACCTTGAATGGAGATCATATTTTCCCGCCTCATACTCCATGTGACTATGTCCACATCCGATTTGGGTGTTGCCACATGAGTAATCATACTAAAAAACATATGCGTATTGATGTGTTGATATGTTATTTACATTGGATTTATGATTACATTTAGTATTAACATTACTATATGCATGTTAGGGTAGGATGCATTGCATGATGATTTTTTGCATTAGAACTAACCGCATATGATGTTTCTCATGATATATTAGATTGCATATAAAATTAATTAAATAATTAAAAGAAATGCATATTGGTTTCTAGGCTAACATTAAGCATGGATGATCATTAGACACCATGAAAAACATGTTTCCCCGTGGCTTTGATCTTTGACATGTGCAGATAATAGGTCTACGGTGACCAAGAGATTGCTGGAGTTCTTGTGACCTCCCGTTTGAGTAGCCTCGTCCACTTCTTCGAGATATCAGACCCCAGTTAGAACCAGATGTTACCCACCACTTTGCAGGTGATATCCCCAGGAAAAACATTTCTCCATGATGAGCCTCAGCAAGCATCCAGTAACCCCTTGATGAATCTTACTAGCCCATTGTGCCATTTCTCTGCCACCTGAGCCAGCCATGTGGTCCATCACCCACCTGTATTGATCATATGTTTGAAGGTGGGCCTCCCCAATCTAAAGATATGTTTTGTCATATGGTAATTGAGTGTTGAGTTTACTTATCATGGATACTTCTAGGTATGGAATGATGGGGGGAGTTGGCGGAAAGAGTGGGCTTAGTTTGTGCTCTTGTCCCCTTGATCTCTTTGGGTAGTTACCCTTGGATCTTAGTCCCGTGGGATATCCTTTATTGACCATTTGGTTCTAGGGTGGTACTACTTGTAAAACCCCGACGTTGGGTGCATGGTCCCGCTCCTTTACCCACATATATTACTCCCTTACCACTCATTATACCCCATTCATCATTTCTCCCACCTGCATTCACATTCCCATTCTAGGTCCACATAGGGTTATCCTCCCTATCCCCTTGCCCCCACCATGGGTCAGGCCTAGAATGATGCCCCGGACGTTGAAGCAACTAAAAAAGAAGAAAAAAAATAATTGGCCACATTTAACAGGAAATTGTACCATAAAATGAAAAAGACGGTCTAGACAAAAATAATTAACACGTGGGCTAAAGCCAATACACGAACTCTACCCCAATCCATGGCCATCACCCCAGTTCCATAGGTCGTAAATAAGTTTCCTTTATCTTTTAGAAACCCTTGAAGTCCCAACCCCTGTAGGGAAATGAACTACCCTACCTTGAAGGGGGTAATCACTACTATATCTTACACATCATAATCTTGTTCTTTGAGCCTTGCCCAATTAATTGAAGAAAATTCATAAAAGGCAAAAGGTATATAAAGAAGGGGAAAAATCAAGGTCGGGGCACCTCATGTTACACAAATGCTCCCTCCTATACATTACATACCCAGATATGGGCTTCCTCTTATCTAGTTTCTACCCATATGCCCCACTATGTGGCCCAGGACCGCCCCTCTCATTCCCTATTCCATCTCATTTATTTGTCACTTGCCACCCCCATTAGAGGGATGTACTTTGGAATTACTAGCCCCTCTAATGTCTGAAACCACCTAATAAGGTACTTGGCTAACCTCCTTTGGAGCTTCGAGACACTAGCACATGCCAAAGCCCGCGATGGAAGGGCATGTCTTTATGAAATGCCCACTTTGTAATCCATGATTTGTAAGCTCCCTTACCCAGTTATTTTAATGATTGGTTGTACTGGAAGCCTAGGGGACACATTGGATCTTATGTAGGATTACAGGTGGTTTCCATTTGCATTTGGTCTCCCTTTATGGGATCCTAACCCCAGAGGTCTACATTGGCACATGTAGGGTGTGCATAGAGAGCCATGGGCCTCCACAGCTACAAACAACACTCCACATATCTTCATGGATGTTTAGAGACTACTAGCAATCCACTTTTGGGATGATGGTGATATGCTTGGTACATTATGCCCAACAGACCCCCACAGGAGCCCCAGACTCTTGGCAAGTGTCCCAGCACCTGTACGATGTCATGGAAACATTCATTCCACCACTTGGACCATTACAGAGGATCTACATGCATCTCCGATTCATATGGAGACTCATGTGATCATTGATGTGCCCTCGGACCCACTGGGAGCACCACAGGTCTACTACTTGGAGAACAAGGGGCCACCTTGTTGTCCATCATATTTTGAGGAATTTATTCCTCAATATGGAACTTCAGGGTATTATTGAGCCTTTAAAGGGCCCCACGACATGTACATATTATTACTTGGCTCCGTGTGAGGCTTATTTTTACACTTGTGTGCTAGTTTGGTGGGCTTGTCACCAATAAGGGTTTTATTTGCACATTATTTTATCATTAGGGGCTAATGTAGGCCCATAGGCTAATTCGAACTCCTTAGGAGGCTATATATTGATGTTAGATACATTCATTTGTATCATCACTTGACTTGGGATTTCTCTAATCATAGAGAATTTTCGCACTTTTTCCTTGCTGGATATTTTTGGAGATGGAAGAATTTTGATGTATGGATTTGGGTTATTTGTCGTCTTAGAGATTTATTGAGCAAACGAAATGTTGGTTGGATATACTTTATATATTTGTAAGTAAATTTTGATGCTATTATTCTTGTTGTTGCATACTGCTAAAATTATGTCTAATTGTTGCATTCTCGAAATGTGGAATTGAGCATGTTTTAGATAATTTAATGTATTGGCCAATTTCATATGAATGAAATTACAAATTTAATTGTCTTGAGAATATTGCATCATTTTCTTTGAAGTATAAATGCTTAAAGGTCACTTTTCTTTTCTTTCTCTGAACATTGGACAAAGTTGACTTTCTAGGCCTCCTTGATCAAGAAACCAAGTTCTTACTCATCATTATCCTTGACTCCATGTCCCCAAGTGAACTAGGCATTGATCCCTAAAAAAGTGTGATCAATTCAACCCTCTTTTAACCATTTCCCCTTTTTCCCCAAGTCTAGCCCCATTAGGTCACCTAGGGCATTAATCTCCCGAGAATTGCCCCAAGGAAAAAATTTGATCTCCTATAGGCTACTGCTTTGGCGGGTCTCCTACGTCTCCTCCAAATTTGAGGCAATTCTAACAATGGAATCTACGAGAATCCCAAGCCTTAGCTCTAGGATCCAATTATGCCTGGGCATCCTCAAGGCTAAACCTCAATAGGACCAATTCAACCTTTTGAAGAAAGTATTCTTGTTTGGTCCTTTCCCCTCACCTTGTCCAAGATAGGAACATCATTGGTCGCTATATTCCATCTGTTAAAATTGGCAACTAGGGTAAAACTTCATGTGGGTCATCTTATTCATGGCTGATAATATGTTCATTAGATTCCTCTTGTCGAGAGGTGTATGATTGATATAAATATCATCCGATTCTGATAAGTATTCATGGAAATATGAATTTATTTTGATTATGGAATTATTATCAAGCCGACCTACAACACATGTAGGCTCAGAAGCCCAACAGTCGCATCTATTCAAACACCAACATTGTGTATAAATATAGGAGGACTTTTCCTCATTTGGACTCGCTCATCTCATCACATCTCTCTCTCTACTGTGCAGAAAAGAGTCTCTTCTCTACTGTGCAAAAAAAGGTCTCTCTCTCACACATGTGAAGCCAGAAGTTGCTGAAACTAAAGCTGCAATTGCAGAAGTAAATTTTGACCTACGTGGACCATAAAATCTCCTCATTTGAACTGCGTTATAGGTTCATCTGAATCTCCTCTGAAAGCTGCAACTTTTGGTGGTGGAATCAAGTCAATCCGACGGACAGTTTGCAAGATATTGATTGCCCTAGTTTGAAGGAAGCTGTTGAAACTGACGCTACAACTATAGAAGTGAAGTTTGACCTGCGTGGACTAAAATATCTCCTCATATAAACTGCATTGTAGGTTCATCTGAACCTCCTCTAGAAGCCACAAATTTTGGTGGTGGAATCAAGCTTATCTGACAATCGGTTTGTGAGATATCGTCTGCCCTAGTTTGACGATGAAGCCGCTAACGTTGATGCTACAGATCTAGGGTTTGCTACAGCGGATATAAATCAAATTTATTGTACTATTTCTCTCTGCTGAATTATTGAAAATAAAAGAAGAGTTGATCAAAGGGTTTCCCCACACATTGTGGGGTTTGTCCCTAGCTAGCCGCCACATCTTGTGTCTCTTGTCTTGGCTTGTTTTATGTCAATCATTTAATGTTCTATCTGCACTTTACTTTATGTACATGTGATTGTTAATCTATGGAATATAATAAGAAAAATAAGAAAACTGTTATAAGCATAGAACATACCATAACTTAACATGGTATCAGAGCTGAGGTGAAGACAAAGCCCGAGCAAGAGCAAGAGCAATCACCGAAGAGAAGATTGGCAAGGCTATCCTAAAAGAACTATGGGGTCCTCAACACTCTTTCTTGCCAAAGATAAGCTTCGTAAGAAAGCTGACTATCACGGATGGAAGATGTCTATCGATCTAACCCTAGAAGATCAAGGAGTGTTGGACCATGTAAGAGACAATATTGTTGAGCCTCCATCAAATGCATCCGTTGCTGCCTTGAACAAATTAAAAAACGGAGAAGTCAAAACAAAGAAGATCATTTGAGACTCTATCGACAAGCACTCAGTGGCCTACATCTCTGAACTGGACACCTCCAAGTAAATCTACGATAGACTAGTGAATTTATTTAAAGTTAATGATGCAAATCAAGTTTTGTTTCTTAGAAATAAGCTGAGGGAAATCAAGAAGGGTAAAGATGAGAGCATGCAGGCATACTTCTTAAGAATCACCAAGATCAAGAATGATCTACTATCTATTGGGGAGACTATTACTGACAGAGAAACGGCACTCACGACTCGTGAAGGATTACCATCCAAACAGTACGTGTTCAAGACTACTCTTCTGAACAATAATATAATTCCTAGTTTCGAGGAATTAATGGCTAGATGCATTCAAGAAGAAACAACGGTAGAAGAGTAAGAAATGTCCATGCCTAAAGGTCCTCCTACTGCGTTTTCTTCTCATGCTAAGAAAATAAATAATTCTGAGACTAAATCAAAAGGAAAGGTTGGACCTAAGGGTGGAAGAAAAGGACGATGTTACATCTGCGATAAAGAAGGTCACTATGCAAGGGAGTGCCCTGATAGAAAGGACTCACACTAGGACGATGATCAAAATCCCTCTGATGGCAACCAAAGGAATGACAAATTCAATAGCAAAGGTAAGAGGAGAGCTGGAAATCAAGGAAGTAGACAAGCATTCAAGAAGGCTAGAAATTCTAGGATGTAGTAAATGCACTTGACCTCTGAAAGAACTTGGTGTCCATCTCAGCAATCGAAGACAAAGGCTACAAGGTAACCTTCAACGATGGCAAGGTACGTGTATCAAAAAATAATGTTAAAGATGCCTTTAATCTTGGGTTTCGTGTTGATTCATTATATCAGGTCGATGGAAGTCCGCTAGGTGTTGTCTTATGACACATCTCTTTAGTCCAAACTTTGGCATCGAAGGTTTGCCCACCTTCATTATAAAGCTCTACTCGATGTAAGACAAATGGTGACAAGGATGCCTGAATTCCGAGTAGAGAAATAAGGTGTATTTTTAGGATGTGCCGAAGGAAAGCTCAAAAGGGGACCATTCCCCTCAAGCCAAAGCAAGACCTCCGATATATTACAATTGGTTCACTCAGGCATATCTGACGCTGGCATTAAGAGGGAGACTACTACACCACATACTCCTAAGCAGAATGGTGTGGCGGGAAAGAAGAACCGTACGATTGCGGAAGCTGTCCGGGCCATGCTACATGATCAAAGACTTCCGAAGTTTCTATGCACTGAAACTACAAACACTGTTGTATGTGTACAAAATCGATGCCCTCATCAAGCATTGGGTTCCAAGACTCCTGAAGAAAAGTTCACCAGTAAGAAACCTAATGTTTCTCATTTTAGAATTTTTGGAAGCCCTGTATATTTTCATGTGCCGAAAGAGAAAATAAATAAATTGGCTGCATCTGGAAAGAAGGGAATTTTCGTGGGCTATGGTGAAAATACTAAAGGCTATAGAATCTATGTAGCCGGTCAAAGGGAAGTCGTGATTAGTCATGATGTCACCTTTGATGAAGATATGGCTCTCAGCAAGGTGGACAATCTTCTGACTTTGAGGAGCTTTTAAGAAGCCGACACCAGGGAACCGAAAGAAAAGGATGATGAATCAATGCCTGATGTAGAAGAACCCATGGATCCGATTGATCCTCCTCCACATGAGCCTTCCTCTTCTAGGAAGAGGCATTCATGGCTTAGGGGGCTACTTAATGATGATGAAGGACATGTTGCACCCCGAGGAGCCTTTCGTGAAATTAAGAAACCTAATAGGTATCAGGGATACCTGACCATCATGAGCACAATCATACAAAATAAGCCTTCATCATTCTCAGACGCCGTCAAGCATCAAGTATGGAAGGATACTATGACCAAAGAATATGAGTCTATCATGAAGAATGATGTCTGGGAAGTAGTTCCCAGACCCCAGGACAAGATAGTGGTTACTTCCAAATGGTTTTACAAGATAAAGCATGCAGCAGATGGAAGTACGGAAAAGTATAAGGCTCGTTTTGTTACTCGTGGTATCTCCCAAAAGGAAGGTGTAGACTATGATGAGATATTTTCACCTGTTTCCAGATATACGACCATCCTCTCGATCATAGCCCTTGCCGCTTCACAAGGATGGAACCTACATCAGATGGATGTCAAGACTACGTTCTTACACGACTCGATCAAAGAAGAGGTCTACGTGGAGGAACCTGAAGGATTTGAGATTTAAGATCGAAAATCGCATGTATGCAGGTTGAAGAAGGCTCTCTATGGGCTGAAGCAAGCACCCCGAACATGGTATGAGAGGATCGATAGCTACTTGATGAAGCTAGGATTCACTAGGAGTGAAGCCGATCCTAACCTTTACCTTAAGGTCGGAGATGACAAGCCTCTTAGACTGGTGTTATACGTGGATGACTTCTTTCTAATAGGTGCATACCCTCTCATTCACAAATGTAAGAGGGATTTGGCTTCTGAATTTGAAATGAAGAACTAAGGAATTGAAGTGTGGCAGAAGCCAAGGGAAATTTTCCTATCTCAAGGAAAATATGTGGTGAAGATTCTAAAAAGATTTGGTATGGTGGACTACAAGCCTGTGACTACCTCGAGGATCTTAACTTTCAGATGTTATATGGTAGTGATGTCGGACCAGATTTGGGAAATGCCTTTGAGTTTCAAAAACTCATTCACGTTGATGTTCTTGGTGAACCTTCGTCCGAACATATGTTTTGCAGTTAGCATTGTGAGCTCATATTTGGTTGAGCTTCACTAGATTGGTGCCAAGAATCTTCTGAGATGTCTTCAGGACACAATCTCTCATGGATTGAGATACACTGCCGGAAAAATGAAACTACATGATTATTTGAATGCAAATTAGGCATGTAGTGTGGAGGATCACTGGAGCACTTTTAGTGCTATTTCTCTTTGGATTCTGCTTCGATATAATGGATGAGTAGGAAGCAAAAGTCCATTGCCATAAGCACTGCCGAGACCGGATACATATCTACGAGTGTAAACTCGTATGAAGCTGCCTGGTTGGGGAAGCTCTTCAGTGAGCTGTTTGAACACATACCATTGTGATTCTCTATAACAACCAGAGGTGGGATTCAATTATTGAGGAATCCTGTATTCATCAATTGCGCCAGCATATAGACATCATCTGGGATATGGTAAGTCGATGAACAAGGAGGCTCCATCACATTAAGATGATGTACAGGTCAATAAACCTTGTCAAAGACCCGAGGAAAGATCTAATCTGTGATTTTCCCAAACAACTTGGAGTCGTCAAGAAACCCTTGTAAAAGGGTCCTGCATGTTGCATGCATTGAGCTCTACGAGCTCTGACGGCTTGCGGTTCTTACTAGAGCAAAATATGACCACAGGGTGACTCACCCTCCCCTAGTGGTGCACACTGGAACAAGATGATTCGCTCTCTTGTGAAACAGGATGATTCGCTCTCCTGTGTAGCAGGATGATTAGTTCTCCTGTGAGGCCTGGATTGATGTGTTCTCCATGGCAACTGTAGCAAGATTGATGTGTTCTCCTGTGAGGCCTAGATTGATGTGTTCTCCATGGCAACTGTAGTAGGATTGATGTGTTCTCTTGTGAGGCCTGGATTGATTTGTTCTCCATGGCGGCCTAGATTGATGTGTTCTCCATGGCGATTGTAGCAGGATTGATGTGTTCTCATGTGAGGACAGGATTGATTTGTTCCCCTATCAAGGCATCCTACCCATGCAGTCTAGGACTCATGGGAAGTAACTCTCATCTGATCAATTAGCAGGGAAATGAAGTTAGGAACCATAGTAGTACCAATGGATGCATCGTTGTATCTACCGTACTCCCTACGCTAGGATGACCTCCATTGATCTAGGATCAATGACACTGGTCTGAAACCAATGTTAGGAGTTGTACCATACTATGACACTGACTTCGGGTCGGTTGAGACTAGTCTGGGACCAATGGTACATACTCTGAGACTGACTGCGTGTCATTGCAGTACTAGTCTGGGACCAATGAGAGTATACATATTATGACACTGACTTCAGGTCAGTGGAGACTGGTCTGGGACCAGTGGTACACTCTCTGAGACTGCAATATTGGTCTGGGACCAGTGGTAGGAGTGGTACTTACTATGACGCTGACTTCGAGTCGATTGACACTGGTCTAAGACCAATGGTACGCACTTTGAGACTGACTTTGAGTCAGTGGAGGATGATACTGGTTTGGGACCAGTGGAGTTGTACTCACTATGACACTGACTTCGAGTTGGTTGAGACTGGTCTGGGACCAGTGGTACATACTCTGACACTGACTTTGAGTCAGTATGATACATCCTCGATCATTTTTCCTTCTTCATAATTCGAACAAAAGCAGAGCAAAACAGAACAATGCAAGAGCAGAGCAGAACAGTACAGATCAGTACAGGGCAAAACAAGACAAAGAAGAACAGGCATAATAGAGCAGAGCAGGGCAAGGGTCAAGCTGTACAGGGCAGTGCATTTGATGGATGAATAGTATCGACCGATAGACAGATTGCAAATGAAGTTCTCCTTAGTTGAGAGGGAGTGTTAAAATTGGCAACTAGGGCAAAACTTTATGTGGGACATCTTATTCATCGCTGATAATATGTTCATTAGATTCCTCTCGTCGAGAGGTGTAGGATTGATATAAAGATCATCCGATTCCGATAAGTATTCATGGAGATATGAATTTATCTTGATTATGGAATTATTATCATGCCAACCTACAACTCATGTAGGTTCAGAAGCCCAACAATCGCATCTATTCAAACACCAAAGTTGTGTATAAATATAGGACTTTTCCTCATTTCGACTCACTCATCTCATCACATCTCTCTCCCTCTACTGCGCAGAAAAAGTCTCTTTTCTACTGCGCAAAAAAGGATCTCTCTCTCACACATATGAAGCCAAAAGTTGTTGAAACTAAACCTGCAACTGCATAAGTAAAGTTTGACCTACGTGGACCAAAAGATCTCCTCATCTACACTGCGCTATAGGTTCATCTAAACCTCCTTTGAAAGCCGCAACTTTTGGTGGTGGAATCAAGTCAATCCGACAGACGGTTTGCAAGATATCCACTGCTCTAGTTTGAAGGAAGCTGCTGAAACTGAAGCTGCAACTACAGAAGTGAATTTTGACCTGTGTGGACCAAAAGATCTCCTCATCTAAACTGCATTCTAGGTTCATTTGAACCTCCTCTAGAAGCCACAACTTTTGGTGTTAGAATCAAGCCGATCCGATGGTCAGTTTGTGAGATACCATCTGCCCTAGTTTGACTATGAAGTCGCTAACGCTGATGTTGCAGATCTAGCGTTTGCTACTGCTGATATAAATCGGATTTATTGTACAATTTCTCTTTGTTGAATTATTGAAGATAAAATAAAATTTGATCAAAGAGTTTCCCCACACATTGTGGGGTTTGTCCTTGGCTAACCGCCACATTTTGTGTCTCGTCTTAGTTTGTTTTTTGTCAATCGTTTAATGTTCTATTTGCACTTTACTTTATGTACATGTGATTGCTAATCTGTAGAATATAATAAGAAAAAGAAGTAAATTGTTATAAGCATAGAACATACCATAACTTAACACCATCCCCAAACCTGGACTGGGTTCACTTGGCCCCGTGTAGTCCCACTTCTCAATAAACACTATTTGTCAAGGACCATTTGGGAATCCAAGTTTCCCAAGGATTATAGGGATTAAGAAACTTGTTCATAAGCCTATCCTTTCTCCCTCAACCCTCTAACCCTCACCCCTTATCCTGGTGGACCAAGTCCCTTGCTTAAAGAGCAAGCAAGCTCCATTCTTCAGTCCATCTTTGGGAAAGGGTTTCCAAAGTCACTCCTCACCTATCCATTGAACCCTCCACTACCGAGACGACTCCTATTAGTGAAAGTCCGTAAAGAGAAAGGAAACTTATGTTGATTTAGGGAAATATCAGATGTGATCTAGCCACAAAAATTGGTGGAGAGGCTAAAGCACATGAGATCTCCAAGACCCAGAAATGCTCTGGGCAGAATCTAACCAGTTTGGAAGATATTAAAATAATTAATATTTTTAATGGAATCCCTAAGTCTAAACTTATGGATAGTAAAATATTAATGTGAATTAATATAAAACTGAGTTAGAATGGTCCAAAAGTCATGGATCAAGCCAGATCTAGTAATAGTCATTGGTTAGGGACTTGAGGGTCAGTTGGGGAACACACTAAGGGAGACCAATCACTTTGATTTCCTGAACGGGGTTAGCTGAGAATTCCGAATTAGTTGTCTGGAGAGCAGTAGGAGGTAGCAAGTACGAAACAGAGAGTCAAGATCAACAACAGAAAACTAATGCAGAGGTAGGAGAGGCGGACGCAGGGCCTTTAAGGCAAACGCTGAGGAAGCAGGAGACTCTACAGTCACTAGAGGGTCTATGTGGGTGACACAGAGGCCCAGGGCTGATGCAGACAAGCAGAGGCTGGCATAGAGTGTCTGAGAGCTGCACAGAGGTCTGCCACGCTGACACTGGGACTAGGAGAAGTGTTGGAGAATTTTTTCTCTATTGAGTAAACCAATTTGGCACCCGGTTGTACTAAAGAATTGTTGAATAATAAAATCCTACCTTGCTGCACCAATTTTCCCACATTGGATTTTTCCAGGAACTGTTGTCCAAAATATTGTCGATGTGTTGATTCTTGTGCATGTGTTTGTTTTTATATTATTTTGTGATATCTGCAGCAGAATTTATTTTAATGTTTATTGAAGGAATTTCATAAATAACTCGTTGAAAATAAGTAGGCAAAGTAAATCAGATGTTGTAGTAATAGAATTTTCACACGGTATCAGAGGGAGTAATCAAAGACAGGAAGGGAAAATCAGTTAAGGGTCGAGACCATGATGCAAAGGCATCCACATTAAGGGACTCGCACAGATTTTCAAAAAATTGCACAAGAGATTTTGATATCTCTATGTTGGCTTCCAAGACGAAAGAAAAAGTGGTTTGTATGACTAGTTCTGCATCATCAGAAGTATAGTGTATAGACAGTGTAGCCTCTTGGCATATGTTGAGAATCAGGGAATGTTTCTCAGAGTATCGAGAACAGAAGATGAACTTTTAGATCACCATGGGGAACAAGGCAAAGTGTACTCCAATAGGGAAGGGTACCATAGTTTTTCAAACAGAATCAGGAGAAAATTATGCGCTACAAATGTGTTGCATGTACCACGATTGGGGATGAACTTACTTTCTGTGTTGCAACTTCAAGGCAAGGGCTATGATATCTACTTCATCAAGGAGAAGTTATACGTCAAACATCCGAGCTGGAAAAAGAAAGTGTAAATCGGGATCAAAAGTAACAGGTTGTACAAATTACAACTAGAATCACCAATGGCACTAATAGGCAGTGATGGAGAGAAAGACTTGAATGAACTATGGCAAACAAGAATGGGACATTTGCACCATGGGGCTCTAAGAATTCTCAAGAGCACTGTAAGAGGAGTTTTAGATCTTAGTATGGAATGAGATTATGTATGCAAAGGATGTGCTCTAGGAAAGTATGTGAAAACAACATTTCCTATGAGTAAACAAAAGGCCAAGACTGGACTAAGATTGATACACTCAGAGACCTGCAGACCTATGTCCACCAAAGCTCTTAGTGGTACCGAGTATTTCCTTACTTTCATTGATGACCACTCAAGGAAAACTTGGATTTATTTTCTGAAAACCAAAGGACGAGGTTTTATGTCGATTCAAAGAGTTCAAGGCTCTTGTGGAGAATCTGACTGGGAAGAAAATTACAATTTTTGCGCTCAGATAATGGAGGAGAGTATGTTGATAAGAACTTCATTGATTTTTGCGCTAAGGAGGGCATCAGAAGAGAGTGGACAGCTCTGTACAATCCGGAGCAGAATGGAGTAGCAGAAAGGAAGAATGGGACTATTGTAGAAGCAGTTAGGGCCATGATGTATGATTAGGATATGCCAAAATTCCTATGGGCAGAAGCATGCAACACAGCAGTGTATGTACAAAATAGGGCTCCCTATCAGGTGTCGGGCAAGATTACTCCAAAAAAAGTTTTCACAAGGAAGACGCCTGAAGTCGGTCATTTCAGGATATTTGGGAGTTTAGCATATCGCTGCATACCAGAGGAAAAGAGGAAAAAGCTGGATCAAATTGTGGAAAAGGGATATCTAGTGGGATATAGCAAGAACGCTAAGGCATACAAAATCTATCTTCCAGGGAGCAGAAAGGTAGTGGTTCAACAATATGTAAACTTCATGGAGAACAGGGCTTTCAAAAAATATTGTGAGATGTCTTCTGAGGAGCAGTCAAAAGAAGAGTCGTTGATTAAACCTCTTCAACCAACAGAAGTAAAGAATTCTTCCTCGAATCAGGAAGATTCACAGGATGAGGAGGAGCTAACAGAGGCATAAGCTGGCACAGGAAGACCTAGCAGAGAACTTCGTCAAATTCTGCAAGATACAAAGGACTTCATCAATGCACCAAGAAACAATAAGAGGGAGCGAAAACAACGAGATAGATATCAGGCATTAGTAGCTCAGAATGGGGAGCCTGCCAGTTTCTAGAAGGCAGCTCAATATCAAGTTTGGCTAGATGCGATTGTAGAGGAGTACAACTCCATAATGGTGAACGATTTCTATGAGGTAGTGCCAAGGCCTCAAGACAGATCAGCAGTAGGTTCGAGATGGATCTACAAGATCGAATACGCTGCAAACGACAGTGTTGAGAAATACAAGGTCAAGTTTGTGGCTAAGGGGTATGCTCAAAAAGAAGGAAGACCTTCGCCCCAATAGCCAGGTATACATCTATTAAGATCATGATATCTCTTACAGCTCAGATGGGGTGGGAGATTCATCAAATGGATGTCAAAACAATGTTTCTAAACGGAGTAATAAAAGAAGAGGTATACATTGAACAACTAGAGGGCTTTGGGACACATGAGAAGAGTCTCATGTATGCGGATTGAAGAAAGCATTGTATGGGTTGAAATAGGCACCTAGAGCATGGTATGGTCGAATCGATGGATTCTTGCAAAAAATGGGATTTGTCATGAGCGGCGCGAATCCAAATCTCTATTATCTAGTTACAAAGAATGAGCCACTAATCCTAGTATTGTATGTAGATGATCTCTTTCTAACAGTATCATCCAAACTCATTGAGGACTGCAAGACGAATCTAGCCACAGAATTCGATATGCAAGATTTGGGATTAATGCATTACCTCCTAGGGTTGGAAGTTTGGTAGCAAAAGGGAGAGATCTTCCTTGGGCATGGGAGGTATGCTACAGAAATCCTAAAAATATTTAGGATGGAGGACTGTAGACCCATGGCTACTCCAATGATCACCAACTGGAAGAAGATTGATGCATCAGAAGACAGATTTTGATCCCACCCTATATAGGCAACTCATAGGTTCCCTAATGTATCTGGTCAATATCAGGCCAGACATTTGCTACATTGTCAACAACCTCAGTCAGTTCATGGTGGAACCCAAGAGGGCGCGCTGGCAACAAGAAAACATGTTCTCGGGTATTTACAGGGAACAGTGGATTATGGACTCTTATACACCAAAGGTAAGGATATCAGATTGAGTGGATTTACTGATGTGGATTGGGCAGGTAGTTCAGTGGATCGAAAAAGTACCTTTGGGTATTGTTTCAACATTGGATCAGGAATGACTTCCTGGTGTAGTAAGAAACAGAAGTCTGTGGCTCTAAGCTCATCTGAGGCAGAATATATGGCGACAAGTATAGCTTCATGTGAGGCAATATGGCTTAGAAAATCGCTTGTGAATCTATTCAAAAAGAAAATGGAGGTGACCAGGATCATGTGCAATAATCAGAGTTGCATCAAGCTCTCTGAAAATCCAATGTTTCAAGACTGGTCAAAGCATATTGATATCTGGTGTCACTTTGTCAAAGACTATGTCCAACGCGCTGTACAATTGCACTACACTCCTACAGGAAAACAAGTGGCAGAAATCCTCACCAACGCCCTTGGAACAAAGTTTGATTACTTCAAGGAAAAGATGGGTATGATAAAGCACTTGTTTCAGTAGCACAAATGGGGGTGATAGCAGCACAAATGCAAAGGGAGTTGCAAAGCGAATGTAATGTTGGGAAAAAAGGACCAGCAACAACACGGATGCAGAGGGAGTTGTCATACAGATGCAACAGTGGCAATAACAGTGCCATGGGCGGTGGTACAAAATTCAGCAGCGCAGATGATGTTGCATAGGGAGGCTTAGCATCATCACAGGAACCGATGCTGGATGATCAGGGTGATACTCAGTGAGGAGTATTACTAAAGCACAGTTCTCGCTAAGATGAAATGTTAATTTGGGGTAGCATCGGATGTGCTATAGCCACGAAAATTGGTGGAGAGGCTAAAACACATGAGATTTCCAAGACTAAGAAATGGTTTAGACACAATCTAACCAATTTCAAAAATATTAAAATAATTTATATTTTTAATGTCGTCCCTGAGTATAAACTTAGGGAAAATAAAATATTAATGTGAATTAATATAAAACTGAGTTAGAATGGGCCAAAAGTCATGGATCAAGCTAGAACTAAACTTAGTCGTTGATTAGGGACTTAATCTCGGTCGTTGATAGACCAACGAGAAAAGTATAAAAAGAGGCTTCAGGGTCAGTTGGATAACACACTAAAGAAGACCAGTCAGTTCGATTTCTGGAGAAAGTTTAGCTGAGAATTTCAAACTAGTGGTCTGGAGAGCAACAGGAGGTAGCAGGTACAAAGCAAAGAGTTAGGATCAACAACAGAAGACCAGCGCTAAGGCAAGAGAGGCAGACGCAGGGCCTTTCAAGTAGATGTTGAGGCAGCAGGAGACTGTGTAGTCACTAGAGGGCCTGCATGGGTGATGCAGAGGGGCCCAGGGCTAACGCAGTCACTGGGAGCTATGCAGAGGTCAATCAGGCTGACACTGGGACTAGGAGAAATGTTGGGAAAAATAATCTCCGTTGGGTAAGCCAGTTTGGCACCCGTTGTACTGAAGAATTGTTGAAAAATAAAATCCTCCCTTACTGCACTAGTTTTCCCACATTGGGTTTTTCTGAGGTTTGTTGTCCAAAATATCTGTGTCGATGTTTTGATTCTTGTGCATGTGTTTGTTTCTATATCATGGTGTGATATTTGTAGCAGAATTTATTTTAATGTTTAATGAAGAAATTTCATAAATAACTTAACGAAAATAAGTAGGTAAACTAAATCAGATGTTGTAGTGAGAATTTTCACAACTTCGTTGTGGTGACAATAAGCTAAGCCTCCACATTTCCCTTAACCAGTTGCCCTCTTAGGAACCCCTTTAGGTCCCTGTTGGTTTGAACGGTAAGAGGATTGGCTGTTCTTTTTAAGCCTACATAAAACCCAAAAATGAAATTTATTTTATTTTAATTTCCATAATTTTTCTAAACAGACTTAAAAGACCTCTTGACATGTAAAAATACCTCACAATACTACACAAAAATCAACATTTTCAACCAACTCTTTAACTTTGAAACAATTCTTTGCCAAACCAACTTAGATATTAAAAAGTATTAACTTTATCATAAAATCTACCAAAAAAAAATAGTGTAAATGCACATTGCCAAAAAATTATTATAAAAGATGGAAGAGATATTGCAACTCTGTTTACAAGTTAAAAATATGCAATACAATTGTGACAATATGACATGACACAAATTGTCAAAAGTTCCATAAATCACAATATTAAATATCATATATCTTACCTTTTCATATCCGATCAACCACAATTTCAATAAATCCATTTAAAAATAAAAATAAAAATAATCAATCCTAAACATAACAAGTTAAAATTCTCAACCTTGAGTTAAAATTCTCAACCTTAAATTAAAAGCCAGAATGCGCTGGTCCTCAATTTATTTATTTTTTTATCACCAAGGATTCCTTATCAAAATCCCCACTTCAAAATATATATATATTATATATATATTTCATTCTATCACGAAGAATTCCTTATAAAAATCCCCACTTCTTCAATGTATATTTTTATCAACAAATTACGTATGTACCATTAAACAAACACTCCACCTATTCAAATTAATAGCCTACCCAGCTTACCCATAGTGGTTTTTCAATTTGCCACCTCTTTGATTATGGCCAAGCTATCCCTTATAAAAATCGGCCAAGCTATTCCTTATAAAAATCCCCACTCCAATGTGTGTATATATATATATATATTATCACGAAGGATTCCTTATAAAAATCCCCAAATCCCCACTTCCTCAATGTATATTTTTATCCACAAATTACATATGTACCATTAAACAAACACTCCACCTATTCAAATTAATAGCCTACCCAGAAAAATCCCCACTTCCTCGATGTATATTTTTATCCACAAATTACATATGTACCATTAAACAAACACTCCACCTATTCAAATTAATAGCCTACCCAGAAAAATCCCCACTTCCTCAATGTATATTTTTATCCACAAATTACATATGTACCATTAAACAAACACTCCACCTATTCAAATTAATAGCCTACCCAGCTTGCCCATAATGGTTTTTCAATTTGCCACCTCTTTGATTATGGCCAAGCTATTGTATAAACCAGGAGTAATTTTATACATACTCTATTCGAAAGTGATTTTTAAATAAATAATGTTAAATGTTAAGTGAATTTTAAATTTTTCTAATTTGACGTCACCAAAATCCAACCTCATTGCTGAAATTGCAATTTGCAATTTTAAATTAATAAGATTGTTATTTTTAATGAAATAATAAAGTCAACATCTTCCAATACCCTACTGTAACCAAAGTTTAGACTACTTTCAAAACCATTCGTTATTCTTTTGTACCCCTTGTCAAGAAGGTCCATCTTCAATATCTAGACATGTACCTGATCTCAATATGGCTTACCAATATTAAACCAGACTCCACACCATAACTTCAAAATGTAATCAATAATTCAGATGCTCACAAACCTGGTCAGAATAATAAAAAATGAGTCCGACTCTCCATGACTAACAAATGAGTCCAACCCAGCAATTTACTTACACATGCTCAAAGTCTAACAAATGAGTCCAACCCAGCAATTTACTTACACGTGGCTCAAAGTCGTTAAATTGCAGCAAAAATAGAAAAGTATTTCAGAAGAATACTGTGTAGTTTAGTATGGCCTCTCTTTAACTTCTATGCTACAGGACTAAAGGCAATTGTACTCTTCACGAGTAATTAGCTTATTTTCTATGCACAAGACCTAATATCTATCGCAACAGAGAAAGGCAAGTCCTCCATGGGAACACTATGTTGACCTCCATTGTAAGTAGATTAACAACTAATGCGTTCCAACATTCATTATTACTTTTTTTCTCTTGCAAACATACATGAACTATCTATACTATAAAAATATTCACAAGGAATTAATCCAACGGGAAAACTACAAAATATGTCTAGCCATTTTCAAACAAGGTTTAAGATATAGAACTAGTTTTACACTGAACAAAAAATAGAGATATTAACCATCTCTACAGGAGTTCAAATAAGGATCTTGAATCTCTAACTAAACTTAATAATGGTGCCCTCTTACTTCAGTCACCAGTGGCTCAAAGGATCTTGAATCTTTAAACCTTCTTCACAAAACACCTCTTTACATACCACCCCAGATATAGCTCCCGACCCTCTAAATATAGGGAGGAGCCTGTCATCGATGGACTGACCATATGTGCCAACTTCCCGACTGGGGACCTTACTGAACTGGGAAAGCAGACCATGACCTTACTGATTGGCTCGGTTTACCAACTTACACAGGTAATCTCTTACATATGGCACCTGAGATCTAAGGGACAGTCCAGAACCTATGATCACCGGAACTTGCATCTTCCTAGAACCCTACCTAAATTTGCTACCAATCCCACTGATCATCGACATTCACCAACATAAACATTTTTAAGTAGGCCTACTTCCAATCCTGTACGTATCGTAGACCCATGATGTCATGGGAAAAAACTAAAGATACTCTTATCTTGGAGCAATTAGCATTACCTCTCCTCTTTGTCTACACATAAGAGGCCTAAGCTGGATTTTGGATATGTGCATCGTGTTGAAAGAAGCAAAACGCTTATTTCACAACAAATTCTACCAAAATATAGTTAGGAAGATCATGCTGAGTAAATGGCTGTGATCACGCAAGGGGCAGTGACGCTATACAAATGTCTCCGTGGCTATTTTGCTACCTTTGATCCAAACCCACATTGTTTCGCACTAAAATTTTCTTTCTTTTTCTTAATAGCAAATAGTTTAGATATCTGGCGATGCATCTGGACTGTTAGCTTCGTGCTCCTTGATTTAATTATTACTTTTGATTCATTTAGGATGACTTGGATTAGTTATCAACTTATCAACGTTGACAAAACTTATCCTTTTCCATGCAAATGAACGAAACTGTCTTAGTGTATTCTTCAATTTTCTAAAATTTAAGTCCACTTGTTTCGCACTACTTAAATTTTCTTTCTTTTTTTAATAGCAAATAGTTTATACATCTGGCGGTGCATCTGGGCTGTTAGTTTCGTGCTCCTTGATTTAATTATTACTTTTGATTCACCTAGGATTACTTGGATTGGTTATCAACTTATCAAGGTTGATAAAACCTTATCCTTTTCCATGCAAATGAACGAAACTGTCTTAGTGTATTCTTCAATTTTCTAAAATCTAAGTCCACCGGATGTGAAACAGCCACTGATAGAATGTAGTGTTAAGGCACTCCTTGTGCGAAGGTCACCCAATTCAAAACCCAGTGGATCTAGTTAACAAAAAAGATCTAAAATTTAATAAAATAAATACTCACATATCCATATGGGATGTATACTTCCATAAAAGTATTGGGTTGTACTGTGATTTTTTGGTAACGTGTTTTTTTTCCCACACCCAATTATATTCATATTCATATTCATATTTGAATCTTGCAATAATTGACATAACACAGCAAATTCTGGGCATTTCAAAATTACACGAACAATCGAAGGTTGCTCTTTAGGGCAAATGTAAAATACATTGCAACAATTATTATGCAAGTATAACAATATATCCTGAATAAATGGGCCTGGGAGACAAAGTAACTATGATAAAAACGTGAAATACATCTTGCTACCAACATAGAAGAAGAAATAATGCAACATATAATGTAGTTTGAGAATCAAGCCCACATTTTCTAAATCACAAAGATCTACAAGCACGGAAAACCTCTTCTCTCATGAGATCAACAGGGCCATGTTCGTGTGTGTATCGCTCAGGACCATAATAAATTCCTGACTTCTCTAAAAGTGCTAGGGCTTCAGCCCTACCATATCTAGAAGAATACAGCTGTAGGTATTCAAAGTCCTGCATACAATTTGAGCAATATCAATAAGCATGTTGATAATTCCAAGGAACCAAGATCAGCTTCCTCATAAGCCTTGCAAATTACAAAATAAGACTAGTTGTTGTTGCAGATGTAACATCCAAATGGCAAAAACTTAGTCATTGAGCTGAAAATGATAAAGTCAAACCCCAAAGTATGCAAACAAGCATTAGAATAAAACTAAATCGAAGCTAAGTCACCTACTTCGAGTTAGTGTTTGAATTTGACAACCTTGAAATTCGAAGAAAAGAAAAAAATATCGACAACAAAAAGTTAAACGATAAAATTCGACTATATATATATATATAATATACTAATTATATATTATTAATATTTATATCTCAATTTTATAAACATATTAAAATTTATATATTATTAAATATAACTATATGGTCATGAATAAATAAATTATATAAATTTAAATTATGATTTATAATATATATATATAGCGATAAATAAATAAGTTATATTAATTTAAACCATGATTATTAAAAACCTTTCAAGTTATGTACATAATTTTTTTACATACATTTACGGCTTCAATTTCAATTCAAGCAGGCAGTCTCTTTTTAAAAAATGGACTAAACCCTAGCTGAACCCATTCAAATTTCAAATATTATTTTCAGGTTAACAACTGTGTTCATTTTGAATTTTGCCATTGAATTTAAACAAAGAAATTTTAAATAGGATTAAACCCTTGCTGAAACTATTTGAATGTTATTTGCAGGTTGTCATTTGTGTTTAATTTGAATTTTGCTGACAAATTTAAATGAATAAATTTGATTTTTAGGTTCAGCAAATCGAACCCGGTGATGTAGCAATGAAACCTTAAATACAATGATTGCAAGATATACATACACGAAGTTTAAATGCAGTGTAACAGATCTGCAAGACTCGAGAAAATCACTATTCTGGAATTTATGGTTAAGCTTCTAATGCATGTTCAAAACTAAAACATCATCGAAGTCTTAAATACAAAACTTGCAAGATATATATGAAGTTTAACGCAGCGTAACAGACTTACAAGATCTATGAAAATTACTACTCTAGAAAATTATGGTGAAGCTCATGACAGAAGTTCAACTCCAAGATGCAAACCAAAACCTCATGGCACAGAGCACAACCAAAATGGAAGGATCAATAAATAGATGAATAGCTGAAACATACTTGCAAACCACTTAGAATCCTTTCCAGTCTTGCCGAAGCAACTGGCTCGTTTGAAGTAGAAAACACTTCTCCAGGATAAAAGAGCACTCCATCGCCTGGAGGCAACCCTCGACGGAACTTTATCTGCAGTGCATGTATTCAAAATTTTTATTGATGTTTTATAAACAATCAAGTACAATATAGGTATAAAAGGCTATAATTCACATTCAACCTATACGATGGTCACACATTTTAAGATAGAAGAAATAGCAACAGGCACTACGGCTACCTCAGCACTAGAGACAACTGCTTTTTCATAGCAATTTGCTCCCCAGTACAAAAATCCTGTCCCCCCCTCCTTCCAGACACGCCACATCACTGCACGGTGTTGTGTACCTCTTAGCCCAAGGTGCCAATTTGGGAGAGGATCTGAAGGTCCCATGCATACATATGTCCACCATTCCTAAAGAAAATATCACAAATAAAAGAATGACTAAACAAGGAAATGAACTTGAAATCGGTCAGAATCAGGCAGCAATACAATGCACATTGCACAGATTATACCAAAGGTCACATTCAAACCATGAATGCTTACAAGTATCCAACAGAATATATTGCTCTACGATTAAATTGCTTCATACTCCATGTGTGCAAAAGGTGAGAAACGTCTATGTGTCCAAATGTCATTATGCATTTATCCAACATACACCATAATGTATCTACTAGCACAGCATCAGTATCTACTAGACCACTCTGAATAACACTACAAGAACATATGCATAGTTAATCATTTGCATAAGCACAAGTGTTTGAAATATTTGCCGCAACCATAATATGTCAAGTTATAACCATTAAGTGGGCAGTATTTATCAAAGTCAACAAAATGACTGCAAAATAATTATAAATGTCCCCCATCAAAAGGTGAAATATGCTAAAAGGCGGGAAAAATTACAACGTGTGGCATCTGGATTCCACAATCAATATGTCATGCTTCTTTTTTTATTTTTTCTTTTTTGTGTGACCAAAGTGTTGAAAATGTAACTAGTGTCAGTCCACAACGTAATTCAAATGTATCATTCATGTACTTATTATATTCATTTATTACATTCATTATTATTATTGTATTTCTAGTCAAAGCATGTTCTCCATGCTTATAAAGTCAATTGAGTCAAAAGAAGATTTATTACGAGTCAAAGTCTCATTTGGACTTCTCGTAAAAAAAATTACTTTATTTGAGTCAAAGAGTCAATTTGTCATCAACAAGACCAAGTCAGCCCTGTCTGGACAAGTCAGCCTAGAAAAGGCAACTATTCGACCTCCTGGACAGCTATAAATACAAGACACTTCGACTTTATTCACTCGCTCATCTCACACATTGATTCTGCGCCAAATACATGAAGAAAGATAGCAAAGTCAAAGGAGAGATAAGAAAAGTCATGAGAGAGAAAATTCGGATTTTTGGCTTGTTTCTGTTCACACGTGCAGAGGTTCTGGGGAAACACTGCAAAATTATAGGTCCAGAAAATTCAGGTCCAAACTGCAGGTCCAAAATTCTGTGATTTGACAAGATTTGACAAGGTTTGACCAGCATTCACTTTCATTGACTTTGACTTGGTTGGAGGAGATTTGAAGGAGGCTGACTTGGGTCTTTGTGGCGGTCTTGGACTTGAATATCTTACTTTGATCTGGTGAGAAGTGTAGCAAGAAAGTCTCAGTTTGACTTTGCCTTGGTCAAATTGAGAAAATTCAAATTTTCACATCAGCAGACAACTCGGAGGTAGTTAACTGAGGTGACATGGCTCTTGGCACTCAATCAGCTCAGTAAATTCGAGTTAGAGGGCTTGGAGTTCAGTTAAGCATGTGTGATTGTTAATTTGTAGCAATCAGTTCAGTTACTTCCAGTTATATTCAATTAAACTAATTCTAACTGTTGATAGAACTAGTTGGAGGTCAGTTGTGCAGTGGGACAGCAGTCTAACTCAGTGTTCATCCAGTTAACTAATCAATCAACCAAAAATAGCTACTGCATGCAGAGAATTGGAGTTCCCTAGTTGTGATGGAGATTCCAAGGCAGTGTAACATCAGTTGTAGACTAGTCTTGAGTGTACATATGTTGCATGTCGTCAGAGGATCAACCTTGGGAATTGTGCAATCAATTGGAGGAAAATTCTTAAAAAATAAGGGCCTAATTCCTGAAGATTTGGGCAAGGAAATAGGGTCTCAAACATAGGCAAAAATTAGAAGAAAATTTTGACTAAGTCTGGGTCAAAGTTTCTATTGAGCAAAGAGATAGGTTATTCACGTGCAAGTTCTGCTTAGAGAGAGCAAGCAATTGTAATACATTCTCTATTCATCTGATTAATGCAAGCATACTCAAGGGGTTTTCACCAGTTGGTTTCCCTAGATAGATTGGTGTACTTGTGTATGTGATTGATGCATGTTTGCAAATGTTGTTCTAAATTGTGGATTAATTTCCGCAGAGCAGCAGAATAGAATTGTGTTTCTTGATTTTGATTAAATTTTTTGAGTAGTTGCAATTCTATGACCATATTTTGACATGGTATTAGAGCAGCATTCACATTAGAACAGAAATTTTGAAGTTGTTCCTAAAAAAGTTTGAATTTGCAGCGTCAGTGTAGCAAGATCTCTTAAGATTTGGGAGAATGACCTTCAACGGATTGAGATTAGAGTATGCCTTGGAAGGCAGCTTGAATTTCATTGCATGGAAGGATCGCATGGAGGTGACGCTTGATGACAACGAATTGTTGGAATATGTCAAGACAGAAATTGCAAAACCAGGATCAACTGATGCCCAGAACGTAGCCCAATGGAAGAAAGACGTAGCCAAGGTGAGGAGAATAATCTTAGAGGGAATGCAAGACCACCTTGTCTCAAATCTCCATGGGAAAGAAACTCCTTTCTCAATGCGGAAGGCACTGACAGAGCTATTCGAGAATAGCAGTGACCATAGAAATCTGGCCCTCAAAGACAAACTTCGAAATATCAAGATGCAGAAGAATGATACTATTCCGCAATATCTTACCAGATTTAGACAAATTATGGACGAGCTTGGAGGGGTTGGTGTAAATGCTGCATAAGATAGCCTGGTGAGCCTAGCTCTTCTAGGCCTTCCCAAAAGTTGGCATAGCTACAAGGACTCGGTGAACGGGAGGGAGAAACTACCGAATTGGGAATGCTTATGGTCCGATTTGGTACATGAAGAGATCACGTGGAATACCAAATACGGAAGTTCATCTAAGGGAGAGGATGAAGAAAATTTTGCATTGGTTGGAAAGGGAAAGAAGGGCAAAGGCAAGAAGTCTCAAACCAAACTAGAATCCTGCCAAGGGGGCAAGAAAAAAGACTTGTCCAAAATAAAATATTTAAATGTCATGTGTTGAAGGAAATGTAACTAGGTTTAGTCTTCATGAATGTACTTTTGATATTTGTACTTATTCAAGAAAAGAAATATTATTTTTATAATATATGTCAATGAGTTCTTGCTCATTGAAATAGGTCTAACACTATTTAAAATGCTATAGGCGAGTCAAATAGTCAGAAGAATAGTTTGAAGACCTTAAAGGCATGTTACACCTTGTATGAATATGCATTAGGGTCATAAGAAGTCCTCCAAGCAACGATATCATAAAAGGAAGAAAACCGTAGCATAAAAGTCAAGTCGACCTTAAGCCTAAAAGAAGGAGCAAACTCCTATATATAAGAGTAATTTCAACTCTCCAAGAAAACGCAATTCATCTCTGAACTCTGTGAGAAAGAGAATAAGAAAAGGGAATGAAAAGACAAAGGAAGAGGCCTCCAAGCATAGCGAAGAAGAAGGAAGAAACATCAAAGTTTTAAGGATTGTTCTGGGGCTAAAAGACAGTCACGCGTGCGAAGAAGGAGAGGGTCTACCTGCTGCCATAACAACCCTCTATCACAGACATACAAACTCCATTGTTTGGGTGCAGATCATAGGCCTAAAGAGCCTCCCACTCAAGCGAGCAAGAAAGGAAGGAAAGCGAAGTAAATAGGACTGATTTGAAGCTTATAACAGCCACAAGTGCGAGAAAAGGACAACCTACGGTCATCACAACAGCACTATCACAGCCACATATATCTCATTGTTTAGAGTTCAAACTAGGCCTACAAAGGCTTATCACTCAAGCGTGGAAGAAGGGTATGCAAGCGAAGAAGGGAAGACAAATCTAACATAGTTTTGTGAGGAGAATCACTCACACGTGTGGAGAATTAGGGCTGCAATGTTGCTGCCCTAAGTCTACAACAGTTTCCGGAAAAAGTGCCAAAGGGAGGAAGATAAAGTGTTGCAAGAGGAAGTGATCTTGAAAGGACTTGACTTGTGCTTGGAGGAACTTCTTGTCAGGGGTCCAGGGTTTGGCATTGATCAATAGAAGCTTCAATAAGAGAAATTCACTAAAGGGTTTTCCTCTCAAGAGAAGAGAGGTTTTGGCCCTAACATAGAGCCAACATCTTGTGTTCTTGTTTTTATGTTTTGGTAGCAGTGTGATGAAGTACACACATATGCAGTAATAAGAAGAAGAAGAAGATTAAGCTAACAAGAAAAGTAAAAAGACTCCACAAATTGTTATCCAGTAATGAAGAATCTCACTACACCACTTTGTCCAAGATTCTTCAACATCATGAATTCGAGCATTATGCTACAAAGTGTCCACACAAAAAGTCTAGCAACAAAAACTCTGGAGGAGCAGCAGGCTAAGCTTTGGCTTCATAGTTCAAGCTTGACTTCACCCTTATCTCATGCATGGCCAACACTATGATGGGGAGTGTGTGGTACTTGGATTTAGGTGCCTCGTTCCACATGGCAGGGTATAGAGAGTTTTTCAGTGAACTAGAGGAGAAAGATCTCCAGATGCATATTGAGCTTGGGGATGACGAAAGGTACAATGCTACCAACAACACCGATTTCTTCTACCAAGACAGTGGCACTGTGATAAGACTTCATTTTTGTAGTTTACACCGAAACACACTAACACTGAAAGTGTAATGAAATTGTAGAAATACTTTACTGTGGTCATCGAGACTTCACCACTGAAATTTCACTGAAATGCGAGGTTCTGGATTTTTGTCCTGAGATCACCGAATTATTCCACAGAGACCATTGAAATTACTTCTGAAAAATGTGAGCTCCACAGGTGATAAAATGCAACAAGCTCAGCTGGGCATATATAGTAGTTTTCCATCTAGAAATGAGCTGACATGTGTACATGAATAGGTGTGTCCCTGTATTTAGGCTGACATGATCTTCACTCAATAATTATTCTATTGAGGCCGACTTGAAGAGGCAGTCTTGAAGACTTTGTTGAAGAGGATGACTTGATGGAGGAGTCAAACAATAAATGAATTTAATTAACCTAAAGCCTACAATGGAGGCTTGACCTATAATTGACCCAAGCATGAAACCCATGCTTTAATAAGTCAACTCATTTTTAATAATAAAATTCTTTTCACTTTCTTTTGACAAATAAATTACATTTTGACTTCAAGTACAATAATGAAGACCAAACCTAGTTACATTTTCCAACACTCCCTCTTAACTAGGGAGGTATTCATATTTACATATAACCAAAGAGGCACATGGAATATTTCAAGCCACACCATCTATGAAGAAGTTTTAGGCATCGCAATGCCATGGACTATATTCCTGACCAGGGCAATCTATCGATTGGTCTCTCAACAATTTAGGCACTGCAATGCCACGGACTAGATTCCTGACCAAGGCAATCTATCGGAGTGGGACTAAGATGGACTCGAACTTTCAGCCTCTCTAGGTACCATCAAGCTTACTAGCTAACCATCAACCCAAGAATCCAAGTGCATGCCAGAGCTCAATGACCAACGCCACCTTTCCAATGTCCGAACCTAGACATCAACACAAAGTGTCGGCCAGAAGTCCTCCCAGGCAATGCTTCACTCACAAAGCCTCATCACGCCTTGATCCAACGGATCAAGTACAACAAATCTCTCCCGATCAAACTAAAAAATAACCAGCATGTTATCAAAACCTTCGAGAGATTTACCTATAAAAACACAACCCCAATCATTAATATACTTTCACATGTACATAATCAAATACAAACCTTTGAGGTCTTACAGACAACTTGATGTTGCTTCTCAACTTTTCATAGTAGGACTATCAATCGAATCTTTGACAAAAGATTCCTCAATCATAGACTTTCCTTCCTACTTCGTATGCAGCAACATATTCTTCAAACGGATCCTGCTTTCCCTCTTTTAGCAACACCTCAAAATGCATTCTCCAATTTCTTTCTCCTACTCGTGGCCTTCACTAAAACTTGCAATTGTTAGTCCTAGTCTAGTGCATGACAAATGAAGCAAAGAATTATATATGTCACTCCCTCTTAAACAGAGAGGATCTAATCATTCCTATATAAGGAATATTCTCAACCATCCTCTTAGGGAGATTCCTTCCATTCAAGCTCCCTCTTAACCTAGGGAGTTCTACTTTTTCTTTACGACATCGAAGAATCTTTCACGGCTTCCATCCTTTTTATCAGAGCCATTCATATATCATGCTTATCACATCAATTTTACTTACGATCATCTTAACCAACTTGAAGATGATGTACTTGCATAACTTAGATAGCAAGTACAACCAAAATTATAGAAGCACGAAGTTAGCCATATGCAAAACTTATAACAACAAAAGCATTTAGACTTTACATATATCAGATACCCAAACTTAATTATAACCAAGAGACACATACTCTTCAACATCTTGCTAATGACTACATCATAACAACTTTTATTACATCTAGGCTTTCAATATTTCTTTCAAAGATATGACATACTACAACATATAACAAACCCTAGAAACAATTCAAACAAATATATATCTACAAAGCATCTAACCAATTTCCAAAATTCATATGTTAGACTTCTCTCTAGGATTTCTTACAAATCCTAGATTTCATACAAAAGAACCAATCAAAACCAATCACAGCTTAGTCATTAACATGACTAGCTTCCACTAGGGTTAGTTGCAAACCCTAGATTTTCAACCAAACATTAATCCCAACCAAAACTCATATACAAATCTCAAATTATCACATTGTCATCATACATCAAAGATTTTTACATCTACCAAGGTTGGCGACGATCCCGAGGAGGGACACATAGCAGCGATCATTTAACTCTTATCGTTTTCGAATTTAAAGCAGTGGCAGGGTTTTGGTGTGAGGTTTTAATGTGTGTTATGTCGTTCGACCTGCCCTTCCTACTAACCTTGAGTTTGCAAACACGGTCGATCACACCTACCGAGGGTGTTCGGAATTCATTCCTACATTGTTGTGGTTTGGTTTGGCTCTATGGGTGCTCAGTGCTTTTGCCTGGTTCTTGTGATGGTTGGTAAGTGTTGTGCCTTGCTGGTCCCGTATGGTGGTTTGTTAACGTTGTGCCTCGCTTGTTCCTTGTGGTGGTTTGTTTGCATCGTGCCTTTGCTTACTCCCTGTGGTGGTTTGTTTGCATCGTGCCTTTGCTTACTCCCTGTGGTGGTTTACTTCGCTGGTTCCTAGAGGGTTTCAGGTCAATTTTCCACCTACAAGTCTATTTATCTCTGTCACTTGGCTCAGACTTTGTCTCTACTCTGTTTTGCGATGATTGTTTTCGTGGTGTTAGGTTTGAAGATGATTTGGTTCTGCAAACACAAGTTCTCGCCTTGCTACTGCATAGGACAGCTCAACGAACTCATTCTCAGGTAATTTTCTTGTTCTGGTTACAATTCCTCCTTTCATTTTTAAGCGTCTAATGTTCTGGCTCCTTGGTGAGCAAGCAAAACTCTCTCATGGCATTTCTGTTGGGAGAAACCCCTTGTTGCAGGTCTCAGCTCTCGTCCTCCGTCAAAGAATCGGACCTCCTCCAGGTAAATCCTCACTCCTCTCTTGGTTATCTATTCACTGTATTTTGGTCTCGTGGCCCTACTAAATCGCTGCCCTATTTGGTGGTGGTGTGCAGGTCGTTCCAAGGGAACGCAAGGGAACGCTACTCCACGGCCTCGTCCTTGGGAGTTTTCGCAGGATTAGGGAAAACCTCGGTACGGTCTTTCCGTGGCTATATCTTTCTGTTGCTTACATTGTTGCTTGCTCTGTCTGTAATTGGGTATAACCCTTGGGGTTTTGATTCCTCTGTATATGTGTGGTTTCAGAGGTTTTCATGCCCTCGCTATTTGACTAGTATTAGTAGGGTTTCAGGGGTTTTCATGCTCTCGTTGTTTGACTAGTATTTTGCCTATGAACTATAATTTTTTGTTTGCATGGGTTTCGGAACCCTCCACGGTTTTAGGGTTGTATATTTTGTACAGTGAACTGTTAAATGGTAAACGAAATGAATGTACAAGAATGCTTGAATGCTCAATATAAAAGTACCTGGTTTCTTTTTTGTTGAGGAAAGGAAAATGTATTGTATATGTTGGTTTTGCCTTTGTCTGGTTCCCGGTCTGAAATGCCTTCTGTTACAAGATTCTTGTCGATGTTAATCAGCTTCTTAATGAGTTGTTTCACTGTCTTGCTTTCATTACAATGTCTGAAATATTTATGCACAAGGAAATTAAACAAAAAAAAAAACTATCCCGCTTCCTTCATGACAGGTTCTAGATTTATTTGCTTTTATAGAGATTCAAGACAATTGTAAATTACAAATTATGAGCTCTCTCGTCTCTCTGGATGGCAGCCCCTCAATCAGCTCTAGTTTTTCTTTTTCAAAGCATTATTAGCAATTTATTTACAGTTGAGGAATTGTTCCTCAGTTACTTTTCAGTTGTCTAACAGTTTCTTTAAACATGATCCTAACTAATCCTATCTTGATTTGCTTGCCTAAGTTTAAAGAACAATGGTTGAGTCTGCCTTAATTTAAATAAAACAAAATAAAACAGAAACTCAAAATGTTTTTCTTTCTATCCAGCAAAATAAAATAAATAAGAAAAAAACATTTCCCAGTTGTTGCCTTTTCACTCAGATGCTCCTGCATCAGGGTCTCGGGGTAAATTAAACTCATGGTTCCTGTCCATGAGCTCTTCAATAGAGTACCTGGTGCTTTGAATCTGGCTAGCATCTAACCAAGAACTATCTTCAATAGGATGACCCTTCCACTTGACTAGGTACCACAAATATTCTTTCCTTCGAGTCTGTCTGGCCACCTGGGTGTCTAGGATCTATTTGATCTCTAAAGCCTTTGTTGGGGGCATTTGTTTAATCCACGAATCTTTCTCATTCTGGGTGTCCCGTGTTTGTCTTTCCAAACTGTCTTCTTCATTTGCCGCAATGTAGGGGTACAAATCTGCCACATTAAAAATGGGTGAAATTCCTATACTGGGGGGTAACTGCAATTCATAAGCATTCGTAGAAAACTTCCGAAGAATCCTGCAAGGCCTAATTTTCTTTCATTTTAACTTGTTGTATTCACCTTTAGGAAACCTCTCCTTGCATAGGTGTGCTAATACCAAGTCTCCTACGTTGAATTGTACCTCCCGCCTTTTCAAATCTGCTTTTTGTTTGTATCTTTGGCTGATGTCTTGTAATTTTAATTTCACTTGTTCATGAAGATCATTGATTGCCTTTGCGAAATCTTCACCATCAACACTTCTACGCTCCAACTAACCCAAATCTCGTAACTTGTGTACTCCACGTGGGTGCATTACATATAGGATCTGGAAAGGACTACTGGCCGTGCTTCTGTTGGGCGAATCGTTATAAGCAAATTCCACTTGTGCAAGCACACGATCCCACTGTCGAGAATTTTCTCCAACCAAACTCCTTCTTAGATTTCCTAGACTTTGGTTCACCACTTTAGTTTGGCCATCGGTCTGCGGATGATAAGCTGAGCTAAAGTTCAATTTGGTGTCTAATTTTTTCCATAAGGTCCGCCAAAAATGTCTTGTAAACTTAACGTCTCAGTCCAAAATAATAGACTTCGGCAAGCCATGTAATCTGACTATCTCTGTGAAGAACAAATGTGCTACATTTGTGGCATCATTGGTTTTCCCGCACTGAATGAAATGTGCCATTTTGGTGAAACGATCCACCACCACCATGATGGAATCGAATCCCCGTTGTGTCTTCGACAAACCTAAGACAAAGTCTAAACTAACTGAGTCCCATGGTATGTTCAGAATAGGTAAGGGCGTATATAACCCTGTGTTCTAGTTGTGTCCCTTTGCAAGCTAACACACTTGCATCTAGTCACAAACGTCTGTACATCTCTATGCATCTTCAGCCAATAGTAAAAGTGGCTCAACTGATCCAAAGTCTTGTCTATGCCAAAATGCATGGCTAAACCTCCATTATGCTTTTCCTGGATTAAGTTCTCTCTCATGGAACATTCCAGAATACACAACTGCCCTCCCTTGAACAACAACCCTTCCTGTATATTATAGTCCAGCCATGAACTGTTATCTCTCAACAATGGATTTTGGCAAGCTTCATAGGCTTCCTTAAAATCTGCATCTGTTTCATACAAGTCTTTAAGATGTTCGAATCTTAACACTTGTATTGTACTTTCCTGGAGGATCAAATTCCTCCTACTTAATGCATCTACCACTTTGTTGGCTTGACCACTGATGTGTTTCAACACAAATGTAAAACTCTGCAGGTACTCCACCCACTTCGCATGTTTATGGTTCAGCTTATACTGCTGCAAACTATACTGTAACGCAGAATTGTCTGAAAGTAAGACAAATTCATTGGCCAATAGATAATGTCTCCAATGCTTTAGCGCTTGAACCACTGCATAAAATTCCTTGTCATAAGATGTGTAATTCTGCTTGCTTTCATTTAGTTTCTCACTGAAGTAAGCTACTGGCTTGTCTACTTGGCAGAGTACTGCGCCAATGGTTGTTCCACTGGCATCATAGCAAACTTGAAAATGTTTGCTAAATTCTGGTAATCTCAAAATTGGTTTTTCAGTGATCTTTCTTTTGAGCAACTAAAAACTCTTCTTTGTCATCTCAATCTAATGGAAAGGTTGATTTGCCTTCTTAATGGTGTCCACCATGGGTGCACAAATCCCACTGAAATTTTTAATAAACTTCCGATAAAAACTCGCCAATCCATGAAAACTCCGTACCTCAAACAAACTTTTGGGAGACGGCCAGCTAACTATGGCTGCAACCTTTTCTGGATCCATTTTTAGTCCATTCTCGGAAATTTAACTCTTTCTTGAAAAAGAACATTTCTTCAAATTTATCAGTAATATTTTGCTACAATTTTGCTAATACATACCTCACATGTCGAAAATGCTCTTCCTTCGTCTTGCTGAATATAAGTATATCATCCAGATATACAATCACAAATTTACCAATGAATTCCTTCAGCATCTCATTTATCAAACGCATGAACGTGCTGGGGGCATTGCTCAATCCAAATGGCATAACCAGCAATTCGTATAAGCCTTCATTAGTCTTGAAAGTTGTCTTCCACTCGTCACCTTCTCGAATCCTAATTTGGTGGTAGCCGCTTTTCAGGTCTATCTTTGAAAAGTACGCTGCTCCACTCAAACAATCCATCATATCATCCATCTGAGGTAAAGGAAACCTGTACCTGATAATGATCTTGTTAATTGCCCGGGAATCAGTGCACATTCGCCACTCACCGCCTTTCTTGGGAGCTAAAATAGTTGGAACTGCACAAGGGCTTAAAATTTCCCGAATTAGTCCTTTATCCAACAACTCCTGCACCTGCTTCCTGATTTCTTCATTGTCCTTCGAACTCATCCAGTAAGCAGCCTTGTTTGGCATATTGACTCCTGGAATGAAATCAATATGGTAACTAATGCTCCGCTTTGGTGGTAATTTGTCCCGTAGATCGTCTACCACAATATCACTAAATTCCTGCAGCATGTCCTGTATCTCTTTCGGTAAGTCAGTGACTTCAGTATGGATCAATACTGGTTTTGGCCTTCGCACAACTGCATATTTTACCTCATCATCCTCTATCTGTCACAGAAACTCTTTTCTGCCTAATAGTAATGCTTTTGTCCCACTAGTTTCTGCAGCATCCTCTTCCCTCATGGGTACTAGCGTATGCTTTATCCCATCTTTAACAAACTTGTAACAATTTCTTTCCCCGTCATGGACGACATTCCTATCATACTGTCACGGTCTGCCGAGCAGAATATGGCACACGTCCATAGGCATGATATTGCAAGTCACCTTGTCCTTGCACTTCCCAATATGAAACTCTACTTCGCACTACTCATCAACCAACAGTTAGTGACCTTTTTGCAACCAAGAAACCCTATATGGAGTTGGGTGCTTCAACTTCTTCAAACCCAATTTCCCCACCATTTCAGTAGCTACCAAATTTATCAGTACTTCCACTGTCTATGATTAATTTGCAGTGTTTCCCATGCGACTTGCACACAGTCCGAAACAATGCTTTCCTCTATGTCTATTCAGCTACTTCCTTAGCTGGTTTCAATAATACCTTGTTCAACACCAAGGCTTCCCTGGTTTCTAGCATATTTTCCACCTCCTGTGGTGGTGCCTCCACTTCATCGCGTTGAGCGACATATGCTCCCCTCTGCCCAGTTTGTTCATTTTCAAGACATTCAAAGGACCTGTGTCCCTACTTGTGACACTTGTAACACTGATAGGCATTTCCTCTGCCTCTGTCATTACCTCTTTCTCACTGGTATGACCTTCCTCCTCTGGTGTTACCTTCCCTTTCAGTTTGTCCCAAATTCTTTGAACCACTGCCCTCTTCATTGCTATTGGCAATCCTACCTCTGCTAAATGTTTGTCCCCGACCTCTGTCAAAACCTCGTCCTCTTCTGGCATTTTGTTTCCTAGCAATCTTTTCCTCCACCTTCAAAGCACTCTGATAGGCTTCCTCTATGGTCTTAGGGGAAAGAATACTAATTTCGCCTAGGATCTCCATCCATAGACGATTTACAAACCTCGTTGTTTTCTCAGGGGTATCTTCAACATAACCAGCTCTCAGGTTTACTTTATAAAATTCTTCAGTATATTCCTTTACGGTCATCATCCTTTGCGTCAGGTTCTGTACTTGTCTATAAAGGGAAATTTGATAATCTTTAGGCAGAAATTTGCTCTTCATTCTAGCAATCATCCTCTTCCATTTTTTAATCAATGGTTTGTTCAATCTCCTCCTTTTTGCCTGTACACTATCCCATTATAATTAGAGAGCTCCAGTCTTGGCTTGCTGCTAGCCAACAAAACTGACCTCAATAGTTTAATCTCTAGTCCTTTGTCATCTGACCCATCCGTCATGGTTGTGTTTTCCTCCTCACTATCATCCCCACCTTTTGGATCTCTACGCCTTCCTACTTCCACTGCTGCCAAACGTGCAGTTAAAATCCTAATTTCTTCTCATAACCCTTCATTTGCTACTCTTTTGATGGTTCTTCCTCAACCCCTTCTTCCTACCTCCATCATTACTGAGAGAAAGGAACAACCTGCTCTGATACCAAAAATTGGTGGCGATCCCGAGGAGGGACACATAGCAGCAACTGTTTAACTCTTATCATTTTCGAATTTAAAGCAGTCGCAGAGTTTTGGTGTGAGGTTTTAATGCATGTTATGTCGTTTAGCCTACCCTTCGTACTGACCTCGGGTTTGCAAACACAGTCTATCACACCTACCGAGGGTATTTGGAATTCATTCTTGCTTTGATGTGGTCTGGTTCAGCTCTATGGGTGCTCAATGCTTTCACCTGGTTCTTGTGATGGTTGGTAAGAGTTGTGCCTTGCTTGTCCCATATGGTGGTTTGTTAATTTTGTGCCTTGCTTGTTCCTTGTGGTGGTTTGTTTGCATCGTGCCTTTGCATACTCCCTGTGGTGGTTTACTTCGTTGGTTCCTGGAGGGTTTCAGGTCAATTTTCCACCTGCAAGTCTATTTATCTCTGTCACTCGGCTCATACTTTGTCTCTGCTCTGTTTTGTGATGATTGTTTTCGTGGTGTTAGGTTTGGAACTTTGGTGATGATTTGGTTCTGCAAACACAGGTTCTCGCCTTGCTTCTGCACAAGACGGCTCAGCAAACTCGTTCTCAGGTAATCTTCTTGTTCTGGTTGCAATTCCTCCTTTTGTTTTTAAGGCTCTAATGTTCTAGCTCCTTGGTGAGCAGGCAAAAGTCTCTCATGACATTTCTATTGGGAGAAACCCCCTGTTGCGAGTCTTGGCTCTCGTCCTCCGTCGCAGAATCGGACCTCCTCCAGGTAAATCCTCACTCCTCTCTTGGTTATTTGTTCACTGTATTTTGGTCTCGTGGCCCTACTAAACTGTTGCCCTGTTTGTTGGTGGTGTGCAAGTCGTTCCAGGGGAATGTTGCTCCACGGCCTCGTCCTTGGGAATTTTCGCAGGCTTAGGGAAACCCTGGGTAGGGTCTTTCCATGGTTGTATCTTTCTGTTGCTTACTCTGTTGCTTGCTCTATCTGTAGTTGGGTATAACCCTTGGGGTTTCGATTCCTCCGTATATGTGTGTGGTTTTAGAGGTTTTCATGCCCTCGCTATTTGACTAGTATTAGTAAGGTTTCAGGGGTTTTCATGCCCTCGTTGTTTGACTAGTATTTACCCTGTGAACTGTAATTTTTGGTTTGCATGGGTTTCAAAACCCTCCACGATTTCAAGGTTATATATTTTGTACAGTGAACTATTAAATGGGAACGAAATGAATGTAACGAAATGAATGTATAAGAATGCTTGAATGCTGAAAATAAAAGTACCTGGTTTCTTTTTTGTTGAGGAAAGAAAAATGTATTGTATATGCTGGTTTTGCCTTTGTTTGGTTCCCGGTCTGAGATGCCTTCTGTTACAAGATTCTTGTCGATGCTAATCGGCTTCTTAATGAGTTATTTCACTGTCTTACTTTCATTACAATGTCTAAAATATTTATGCAAAAGGAAATAAAAAAAACCATCTTGCTTCCTTAATGACAGGTTCTAGATTTATTTGCTTTTATAGAGATTCAAGACAATTGTAAATTACAAATTCTGAGTTCTCTCGTCTCTCTAGATGGCAACCCCTCAATCAGCTCTAGTTTTTCTTTTTCAATGCATTATTAGCAGTTTCTTTACAGCTGAGGAACTATTCCTTACTTACGTTTCAGTTGTCTAACGGTTTCTTTAAACATGTTCCTAACTAATCCTATCTTAATTTGCTTACCTAATTTTAAAGAACAATGGCTGAGTCAACCTTAATTTAAATAAAACAAAATAAATCAGAAACTCAAAATGTTTTTCTTTCTGTCCAGCAAAATAAAATAAATAAATAAAAAACATTTCCCAGCTATCGCCCTTTCACTCGCATGCTCCTGCATCAAAAGGTTTAACTTCAAAACCCTAGAATACTATCATCCTAGAAAGACAAATTTTGACTAGGGCTTATTGAAGAATCTAGGGCAATTAGTTGTAGTGTGATTCTTCGTTACTTGATAACAATTTGTGGAGTCCTTTTACTTTTTCTTGTTAGCTTAATCTTCTTCTATTATTATTATTAATGCATGTGTGTACTTCATCAAACTGCTACCAAAACATAAGATCAAGAACACAAGATGCTGGCTCTTTGCCAGGGCCAAACCCCCTCTTCTCTTGAGAGGAAAACCCTTTAGTAAGTTTCTCTTATTGAAGCTTCTTATTGACCAATGCCAACCCCTAGACCCCTGACTTGAATATCCTCCAAGCACAAGTCAAGACCTTCCAACACTTTGTTTCTTCAACACTTCCTCCTTCCGATACTTTGACCTTCTTCCAGCACTTCGTTCTTCTCCAATTGTTGATAGACCTTGTTGCACTTGCTCTAGAAGAGACACCTTTTGATAAGTCCCTTTTCTTGTGATGATCCCTTTCTACTTGACCAAATGAGCTCTTTCTTCAAGGTGTAGGTGCAGACTTGATATGACTATCCCACAGTGCTAGATTTACGTACGTGTGGTGATTTCCTTGATATGGTAAGCTCTTTTCTTCCTTCGCTTGAGCGTACTTCTCCTTCGCTAGATTGGGAGACCTTATAGGTCTAGTTTCCTAGCCCAATTAGAGAGATATGCCAATTGTGGATGTTTGTTGTTATGACCGCAGGCAACCTTCCCTGTCCTCGCACATGTCACTGAGGTTGCCCTAGAAACAGTCCTTTAAGATTTAGTGTTCTTCCTTCCTTTGATGGTGCACTAGAGGCTCCTTTTCTCGTCTCTTTTTCACCCTTTACTTGCTCATTTGTTGCGCTGATTTCAAAGGTGGAGTGGACAGCCTCTATATATAGAGGATTGTCCCTACTTTTAGGCCGACTTGAGGACAGTTTGCAGGCTGACTTCTTATGCTTGCTTGGGATGGCTTATTTCGTGGTGTAACATGCTTGAAGGAGCTTCTTTGATGGTCCCTTTGCATAGGAGGGGACTTGACTTTGCTTGGAGGTATTCTCTTGACCCTAATACATAATCATACATGGTGTAACATGCCTTTAAGGCCTTCAACATTTTCTTTTGACTATTTGACTCACCTATAGCACTTAACATGTGCTAGACCTATTTCAATGAGCAAGAAACTCATTGATATATATTATAAAAATAATATTTCATTTCTTCAATAAATACAAATATCAAAAGTACATTTATGAAGACAAAACCTCGTTACATTTCCTTCAACAGGGCTTAGATTTCAAACCCTAGGATTCATGACCACCAACAAATAGGTCAACTCATACATCTAGGACTTCATCATTATGCATAGGCACATCATATGTTAGACAGCATTAATAAATTAGACATCTCCCATCCTAGAACAATCTAGGGTTTCAACCAAATGGACACATACCCTACAATACCAAAACTTCAAAGGTTCGAGATCTCAGACAAACATCATTCAACCCTAACAAGTTAAGGTTTCATGATCATACTGAAATCCCAAACATGACATCATCAACAAGAACTTCAAATAGCATTTCAAAATAACCATAAGCAAGCTAGGGTTTCACAAATTGTCAGTGTAACCTTAGGTGAGGGTTTTCCAAAGAACCTATCTAGGGTACTATAAAATCAATTAAGAATGTGGAGAGGTAGATTATCGAGAGATGAATCTCCCTAAACAAAAATCTTTATGGTTCACGATATTTAGACATAACGATGTTAGTAATGTAATGCAAACATTAAAAATAAGATAAATAGAGTTTTATAAGATATATAAACATACTTGGAGATGTTTCTTGACAACCCTTGTGGGTATTTCTTGAAATGTTAAGCCATCATCTTTTATACCTCTAGTACATACTTACAAGCACAACATGTGATACCAAGGACATAATCATGGAGGAGGGAATCTTTCAAACATCAATGGGACCTTTTATTTGACATCCTTGATATGTAAGCCCTAGAAGATAAGGATGTAAGTTATCTACGGATTACAATCTTTTCCTCGTCTAACTATAAGTACGAATTATTTAATATTAGAAGAACATACATACCTTGTGATTTCATACCTCTAATTTGATAACTTGTAGTAACAATACTTTCTGTCAATTTCATTTTCCATGGACTTCGGATTGTTTATGTGATGACTGACTTTTCTTCATGTGGAAGCATAATAGAAAACTGTGAGAGCATGACACCAAACTGTGGAAGCATAGAGATCATCTTTCCACCCTATCTGAGCTCCTTGTAATGACAAAACACTTAATTTATTCAAACTAGTTATCTCTGTTATTCTTCTTTATGAGATCATATTATTTCAATGGCACCAAGTCTGAGATCTTTGTCACTGTGGAGGGACTCTTCCTTTTTGAGGTTAAAGACCAAATGTACTACTTCACCTATCTCTGAAGATATTTTGATATTGAGCACCACACTTTCTTACTGAGGTGTATCACTGAGATCTTTTGTCTAAGGTAACACTGAAACTGTTTTACTCAGATGAGATGAGAACGAGACTGTGGTCTCTGTAATAGCCCGAAACATGATCACCATCATAGCCTGAAACTGAGATAGCATTGACAACATCTGTTGTAAACACTGAAACTTTGTTTCTGAGATCACCGAAAACTTCTATGAAGTCCAAGCGTCTATTATGTAATGGAACCGAAAACTTCTTCTGAGATTGTACCGAATCTTTGTATGTTGTAATACCAAGCCCTTATCATTGTTTGAACCAAACCGTTAATTTCAATCCCTCTTACTGTTGTAGTTTGGAAACGATGTTACTTCCTCACTGTTAACTTTCTTACTATGAAACCAATTCACTGTAGAGATGTGACCTTCTGCGGCAGCACCGAGATCATCTGAGCTCCTGGAGATGAGTTTCATTAGTTTCATTATCCCAGAACTGCCTTTGACCACGACCATAGCTCTAAAACCATGTTGGAAAATCCAAATATTAGGTAGTTTAAACGATTTGCCTCTTAATGACATTAACTTGTGATAATATTATTAGTATTCGTTCTCTTAATTATATTTTCTTATCATCGAGATTAATGCCAAGCAACAAATATAAGAGCACAAGATATAGGGACGCTGGTAGGGAAAAACCCCCCTTGAGGGGAGAACCCAGTCATAAATTCTTCCTTCACTAGATTCAAGATGAGACAACCAAGACCCTAACAAACTAGACTAGACTCCCTCCATCAAGTCATCCTTCATCTCTGAGTTTGATCCATGTCACTGTGTGAGCATCGAGTCCTTGTCAAATCCTTGTTTCTGTGGCAACATTGAAAACTTATCATTGTCATCAAACCTTGTACCGAACCTTTCTTCGTTGAGACAGTGTTGAGATCTTCATCACACTTAGACCTGTGATAACATGACACCGATTTTCGTCTACCAAGACAGTGGAACTGTGATAATCATTTATGTAGTTTAAACTTTAAACCGAAACACACTAACACTGAAAGGGCGGCGAAACTGTAGAAATACTTACTGTGGTCACCGAGACTTCACCACTGAAATTTCTCTAAAATGCAAGGTTTTGGATTTCTGTTCTAAGATCACCGAACTATTCCACAAAGACCACCGAAATTACTTCTAAAAAATGCGAGCTCAACTAGATATATATACTATATAGTTGTTTGCCATCTAGAAATGCGCTGACACGTGTACATGAATAGGCGTGTCGGTGTATTTAGGCCAAAATGATCTTCACTTAAGAATTATTATTTTGAGTCCGACTTGAAGAGGCAGTCTTGAAGACTTTCCTGAAGAAGATGACTTGATGGAGGAGTCAAACAATAAATGACTTTAATTTGTTGAAGTGTAAGTAGGTTCGGTATTTACAAATCTAATTTTGATCTTTGTACTTATCAAGAAAAAGAAATTTTATTATTTTTGTAAATTATAAGAATGAGTTTCTTGCTCATTCCATAGGTCTAGAAAAGTCAAAGAGTCAAAGAAATGTAAAGACCATATATTAGTCTAAAAGGCCCTCCAAGACAAGCACAATCCTCCAAGACGAGCACAAAAGAAGTTTGCAAGCAAAGCAAGTTAAAAACACAGTCATGTCGGCCTAAAAGAATTAAATTCACTTATATCAGCTCAAAGAAATAGTCACAACACTTCATGGATACACTTCGGCTTAATACAAGGGAATAACTACTATAAATAGAAGTGAAAAGTATTCGCATTATAGGCAAACAGAACCTCAGATATGTCTGAAGTTTTCGGTGGTGATTACAGTAAGTCCCGGTGATCACAGAAGCAATGTTACAGTCTTAACATACATATGGAAAGAAGGGCACTCTTTGTCTCAGCCTCCTCACACTCACTGCCTCAATATTCAGTCATAGTCTCGGCATACATGAAGGATCTCAGTCACACTCTGTTTCAGCATATACATTACTTGATGATCACTGTCTCACAAGTCTTGGTGATGATATCGGTAGTAGTGCAGCAAGGTGTAACAAAGATGTCACAGCAATCATGACATAAATAGAGATAAACTGACAAGGAAGGAGCAGCGATGGTGCAGCAAAAACGATTTCATCATTATGGTGAATTTCTCCATGAAGGTCCAGCAATGAAGATCTTGATAGTGCAACAATGATGGAGCGATAATGATGATCTCAACAGTGACACAAAGGAGGATTGGTGTCTTGGTCTTGGAGAAGCATATTAGGTCAAGGGTCAAGGTCTTGGTATTCGTCAATTGGAATCTCTATAAGAAGAATTTAGTGCGGGTTTTCCTCTCCAAGAGGGACAGATTTTGGCCCTGGCAGAATGCCAAATATCTTGGGTTCTTGTCTCTTTGTTTTGATAAGCTATTTGATGAGCTAACGAAAACACACTCTCATAATGTCAAAGAGAAGATAGTGCTATAAGAAAAATGAAAAACACCTCACAATAGCTATCATGATAAGAAGAATCACTCTAACTCCAATTGGCCCGAGATTCTTCAACATAATTAACCTAAAGCTTACAATGGAGGCTTGACCTATAATTGACCCAAGCATAAAACCCATGCTTTAATAAGTTAATTCAGTTTTAATAGTAAAATTCTTTTCACTTTCTTTTGACAAATAAATTACATTTTGACTTCAAGTACAATAATGAAGATCGAACCTAGTTACATTTTCCAAAAATAGGGAGCTACGGGAGCGAATTTCGGGAGCGCACTCCCTTTAAAAAAAATTGTTCCCTACTTTTGAGGGAGCGATTAGGTGAGTGGTCAGGAGTGATCGCTCCTTGACCCCTCCCTTCGCTTCAGGAGCGAATTTTTAAGAGGGGGAGCGATCGTTCCCCCCCTTAAACAAGCGTGCCTGTTGGCACTAAAAAAGGTCGTGCAACAGAGAGAGGGAGGCGACGACCGACGAACGGAAAGGGAAAGGAAGGGAAGGGGGAAAAGGCTAAAAAGATCCTCTCCCCTCTCATTATTCACCCATGTGTCTAAGTTGGAGAGAGCAAGAGAGAGCTTGGAGCTTGGAGAGAGCAAGAGAGAGGAGGTTGAGGAGCTTGCAAGGGAGATTGGAGCTTGGGTTTGAAGGCCAAAGAGGTAGGATCTACACTCTAATCTAACATTTTGTTTTTTTATGTTCATTGCTAAATAAAATCTCTATTTCCAATTCCCATTCCTCCATTTTTTTGCAGATCCAAAACTTCAAACATCATGGCTATATGGCTTGTCATTTTCTTCTTGTTCGTTCCTTTTTTGGTTATTATGGTGTTGGAGAGTAGGAGGGTTGATCATGATGAAGGAATGGGTTATACTGGATTTGATGAAAACCCTGGAGAGGGGTACCATGGTTAGGAGGAAGAGAGTGGACATGATGAGGCCCCAAAAACTAAACAAGACCAAGCCCCATTGTTGAAATATGTTACTAGGTCTGAAGAAGGGAAAGGGGGTGGAACCATAGTTTTAAAAATCGAACGGCTTGGAACTAGAAACCGATCGTTCCATTGGGCGACTAAGTCAAAACTGGCCAAAAAACCCAGTTGAAGGGTCCACTTCACCCATATTTCAAAAAATTGCTCCTACCCGACCGGTTTATGGTCCAACCGACAGGTTCTGTCCTAAATCAGTTGGTTCATTGCCATGGCCGCGACGGACCCACACAACGTGGTTTAGGAAGCTTTCGGGTTGTTATCGAGGGAAAATAAGGGTTGCTTCCCTCCAAAAACACCCTCTCCACGCCTTTAAAAGGAGCTCACCCCTCTCATTTGCCTCACACATCTCATTTGGAGTTTTCGTGAGTTTGATTGGGAGCTTGGAGAGTGTTGAGTTTTTGCTAGAGTAGTCATCTTGGAGTTGGATGATCTAGATTTAAATCCCATTGTGTTGGATCATATTGATCCAACATCAAAATGGGTGGGGGAGACTAAAGATCCTGTGTTTGATTTTGATTTTGAAATTGACATGGCATTAGGGGTGTTGAGAAATTAAGAGCAATTTAAATATTCACTTTCTCTTAACTATGATAACTGGTTGTGACATTATTTCCTTAGATTTTGTTTCTTAACGTTAGTATGTGTTATCATCATCAACCAACGATCAAAACAAGAAGATCAAAAATGCACAGGTACACAAGAGATTGGCACCAAGCCAGGGCAAAAGCCTCTCCAAAAGGTGAGAGGAAAAATCGTTCGAACTCTTTCTTATAGAATCTTTATAGAGGAATTCCAAGACCCAAACTTTAACTTGACACTACCTTCAACATCAAAGGACAATACCCCCAAACATGTACCCAAACACTTTGTCCCTATCTGCAATTCTGGACAGCATAGTAGATCTGCAACAAGGGTATGATAATCAGCAATTATGGTCTCAGTCAGGCTCATCTAGCCTCTTCTTACCTTCACACTTCTTGTAGACCCATCATATATGTCATAACCTTTTGAATTTTGCTTGATCTAATATCTCGTGATGACAAACGATTGATTGTTCTAGAGCAGTGAGAGCAGCACCCTTCACTTCAGGATGTAGGCACACGTACTAGGAGAGTTAGGGCTCTTCTAGCCCTTCGGTGACTTCGATCTCTACGACAATGCCTTCCTCCTTCAAACAGCGGCTAGATCTAACCTCTAACACAACGATTTGCTCATATAACGTGATACCCTAGATCGGATCAGAATGTTGCATGAGATAACAGGCTTTGATGATGAGCTCGGACGAGGGAACAGACTTCCTCATTGACTGCGGCTACCCTTTTCCTCAACCCTTTCACTTTGCTATTCCAATGAGAATGAATGTATATGGAGGAGGCATCAACGCAACCTATATATAGGCTTGCTTCCTTATCATTAAGCCGACATGATACATTGATGTGATCCTTTTAGCCAATGTGATCCTTCATTTAGCCGACGTGATAACAAGCAATTTCCAGATTTATTCATGCAGTTCCTCTGTATCGAATCCGTGGGTACATGTTGGAGTATTTCCTTGATGATCTAGAAGGATTTATGACTTATATCAAATACATGTATTTCCTTCATTTTACATGACTCATCTAAGGCTCTCAATTGGAGCCAAAACTAGACCAAGAAACTTCTTGAGCATGAAACTCATGCCTAAAGTAATAATATAAAAATATTTTTGATACAAATTACATCATTGACATTATGAAGACCAAACCTAGTTACACTATTTTCAACAAGCGGGCAGGGGGGGGGATGAAGAAAATTTGGTAGCGCCATCAAAACCAACATTAGTAGCTGCATCAAGCAAAGGCAAACAACCAATGGAAGGCACTAGTCATGCAGCTCGATGAACTCGTGCTTCCATTAGGTCCACTTCTATTGTTCTAGTGGCAATGTTACTACTGAGGTTAGAGATAAGGCTGAGGCATCCTCAGACTCTGAATTAGATGATGTCTATGTAGCTCTTGTTGATGATCCTATGTCTAGTAGTGGTGATGAATTTGATGATTGATCATGTGTAGACTTGTAGCCTTGTAGTAGGCCAATGGCCTCATAGTTTGTAGCATTGTTTTTGGACTTTATAGGCCATTTAGAGCCTCATTGCTTATGTATTTTTTCGATCATATGTATTGTACTCGGTGTCATTTTGATATATTCACCTTTACATGGTATATAGATGAGCAAACCTTGCATATTTTGTCTCTACTAGCTTGGAATCATGGTTTTAAATCTTAAAAATAGTTTTTTCATTAAAATATAATTATTTAATGTATTTTTTTTAAAGCCGGTTCATTGAGATCTGACCAGTCCCAATTTGACTGGTTCGGGTTTGAAACCCAGTTTATTAGGTGCATCGATCCAGTCACCGGTTCCGGTTTTTAAAACTATGGGTGGAAGTTGGAACCACTCTAATTACATGCAACCATTGTAACAAAATTTACACAAGTTCATACACCCGTGCTAGAAGGCACCTCTATGGAAAAAGGCCATGGGATGGAGTTAAACCAATAAGAATCAAAGCTTGTGTAAGTCTGTCAGCAACAGAAAGAGCCAATTACATAAGGGATGAGGAGGAAGCCCAATATAAATCTAAAAAATCAAAGGGTTTCTTTGAACATAGCTCATAATCACATGCACTAAAAACTCCTTTAGCATCCTCCCATGGCAATGGATATGGAGGCATAGGAACAAACCTAAGTTGCACGAAACGGGGAAACGGGTACGAGTTTCCGAAACGGGAAGTGATACGAAACGCGAGCTCCCCAAATTTTGGAAACGGGGAAACGCAAATATATATGTGTGTGTGTGTGTGTGTGTGTGTGTGCAATCATAAAGCATAAATGATACATTATAATTTATTACACTTAAACATTAAGATTTAATTTACATCACATTTACTCATGAATGATCACATAATGAAAATAAAAATATGGGAATATCCAAAAGCAACGTTTATTATATATCCAAATCTCAAAATTAGCCTTTATTTATATTAATATATGAGACTGCAAGTACAATAAAGACTATAAGGCTGCAAAAGAGAGATCCAAATTAGGATTTTTTGCATCCACATCCCATTCTTTAGAAGGACCATTGTTGTATTGGGAGTCTCCTCCTACATAGTCGAACGACCTTAGTGCTCTTGATTAAATACACGTTTCATACCCTAGTACCCTACATGATCTTGATTATTGGGAGTTTCCCTTGCATAGAGGGCTTGGTTCTCTTGATTGAATACAAGTTCCATACCCTAGTACATGATAAAATCCAATGGAAACATTGCAATCCCCCCAATCCTGAAACCCTGAAAAACAAATAAGTCTGCTAGATTTTGAGTGAGATCTAAAATTCTACTTTCTCCATATGAAATCCAATGAGGGC
>APFE030734790.1:219546-313095 GCA_000404065.3 Pinus taeda | reverse complement strand
ACTTTTAGGCCGACTTGAGGACAGTTTGCAGGCTGACTTCTTATGCTTGCTTGGGATGGCTTATTTCGTGGTGTAACATGCTTGAAGGAGCTTCTTTGATGGTCCCTTTGCATAGGAGGGGACTTGACTTTGCTTGGAGGTATTCTCTTGACCCTAATACATAATCATACATGGTGTAACATGCCTTTAAGGCCTTCAACATTTTCTTTTGACTATTTGACTCACCTATAGCACTTAACATGTGCTAGACCTATTTCAATGAGCAAGAAACTCATTGATATATATTATAAAAATAATATTTCATTTCTTCAATAAATACAAATATCAAAAGTACATTTATGAAGACAAAACCTCGTTACATTTCCTTCAACAGGGCTTAGATTTCAAACCCTAGGATTCATGACCACCAACAAATAGGTCAACTCATACATCTAGGACTTCATCATTATGCATAGGCACATCATATGTTAGACAGCATTAATAAATTAGACATCTCCCATCCTAGAACAATCTAGGGTTTCAACCAAATGGACACATACCCTACAATACCAAAACTTCAAAGGTTCGAGATCTCAGACAAACATCATTCAACCCTAACAAGTTAAGGTTTCATGATCATACTGAAATCCCAAACATGACATCATCAACAAGAACTTCAAATAGCATTTCAAAATAACCATAAGCAAGCTAGGGTTTCACAAATTGTCAGTGTAACCTTAGGTGAGGGTTTTCCAAAGAACCTATCTAGGGTACTATAAAATCAATTAAGAATGTGGAGAGGTAGATTATCGAGAGATGAATCTCCCTAAACAAAAATCTTTATGGTTCACGATATTTAGACATAACGATGTTAGTAATGTAATGCAAACATTAAAAATAAGATAAATAGAGTTTTATAAGATATATAAACATACTTGGAGATGTTTCTTGACAACCCTTGTGGGTATTTCTTGAAATGTTAAGCCATCATCTTTTATACCTCTAGTACATACTTACAAGCACAACATGTGATACCAAGGACATAATCATGGAGGAGGGAATCTTTCAAACATCAATGGGACCTTTTATTTGACATCCTTGATATGTAAGCCCTAGAAGATAAGGATGTAAGTTATCTACGGATTACAATCTTTTCCTCGTCTAACTATAAGTACGAATTATTTAATATTAGAAGAACATACATACCTTGTGATTTCATACCTCTAATTTGATAACTTGTAGTAACAATACTTTCTGTCAATTTCATTTTCCATGGACTTCGGATTGTTTATGTGATGACTGACTTTTCTTCATGTGGAAGCATAATAGAAAACTGTGAGAGCATGACACCAAACTGTGGAAGCATAGAGATCATCTTTCCACCCTATCTGAGCTCCTTGTAATGACAAAACACTTAATTTATTCAAACTAGTTATCTCTGTTATTCTTCTTTATGAGATCATATTATTTCAATGGCACCAAGTCTGAGATCTTTGTCACTGTGGAGGGACTCTTCCTTTTTGAGGTTAAAGACCAAATGTACTACTTCACCTATCTCTGAAGATATTTTGATATTGAGCACCACACTTTCTTACTGAGGTGTATCACTGAGATCTTTTGTCTAAGGTAACACTGAAACTGTTTTACTCAGATGAGATGAGAACGAGACTGTGGTCTCTGTAATAGCCCGAAACATGATCACCATCATAGCCTGAAACTGAGATAGCATTGACAACATCTGTTGTAAACACTGAAACTTTGTTTCTGAGATCACCGAAAACTTCTATGAAGTCCAAGCGTCTATTATGTAATGGAACCGAAAACTTCTTCTGAGATTGTACCGAATCTTTGTATGTTGTAATACCAAGCCCTTATCATTGTTTGAACCAAACCGTTAATTTCAATCCCTCTTACTGTTGTAGTTTGGAAACGATGTTACTTCCTCACTGTTAACTTTCTTACTATGAAACCAATTCACTGTAGAGATGTGACCTTCTGCGGCAGCACCGAGATCATCTGAGCTCCTGGAGATGAGTTTCATTAGTTTCATTATCCCAGAACTGCCTTTGACCACGACCATAGCTCTAAAACCATGTTGGAAAATCCAAATATTAGGTAGTTTAAACGATTTGCCTCTTAATGACATTAACTTGTGATAATATTATTAGTATTCGTTCTCTTAATTATATTTTCTTATCATCGAGATTAATGCCAAGCAACAAATATAAGAGCACAAGATATAGGGACGCTGGTAGGGAAAAACCCCCCTTGAGGGGAGAACCCAGTCATAAATTCTTCCTTCACTAGATTCAAGATGAGACAACCAAGACCCTAACAAACTAGACTAGACTCCCTCCATCAAGTCATCCTTCATCTCTGAGTTTGATCCATGTCACTGTGTGAGCATCGAGTCCTTGTCAAATCCTTGTTTCTGTGGCAACATTGAAAACTTATCATTGTCATCAAACCTTGTACCGAACCTTTCTTCGTTGAGACAGTGTTGAGATCTTCATCACACTTAGACCTGTGATAACATGACACCGATTTTCGTCTACCAAGACAGTGGAACTGTGATAATCATTTATGTAGTTTAAACTTTAAACCGAAACACACTAACACTGAAAGGGCGGCGAAACTGTAGAAATACTTACTGTGGTCACCGAGACTTCACCACTGAAATTTCTCTAAAATGCAAGGTTTTGGATTTCTGTTCTAAGATCACCGAACTATTCCACAAAGACCACCGAAATTACTTCTAAAAAATGCGAGCTCAACTAGATATATATACTATATAGTTGTTTGCCATCTAGAAATGCGCTGACACGTGTACATGAATAGGCGTGTCGGTGTATTTAGGCCAAAATGATCTTCACTTAAGAATTATTATTTTGAGTCCGACTTGAAGAGGCAGTCTTGAAGACTTTCCTGAAGAAGATGACTTGATGGAGGAGTCAAACAATAAATGACTTTAATTTGTTGAAGTGTAAGTAGGTTCGGTATTTACAAATCTAATTTTGATCTTTGTACTTATCAAGAAAAAGAAATTTTATTATTTTTGTAAATTATAAGAATGAGTTTCTTGCTCATTCCATAGGTCTAGAAAAGTCAAAGAGTCAAAGAAATGTAAAGACCATATATTAGTCTAAAAGGCCCTCCAAGACAAGCACAATCCTCCAAGACGAGCACAAAAGAAGTTTGCAAGCAAAGCAAGTTAAAAACACAGTCATGTCGGCCTAAAAGAATTAAATTCACTTATATCAGCTCAAAGAAATAGTCACAACACTTCATGGATACACTTCGGCTTAATACAAGGGAATAACTACTATAAATAGAAGTGAAAAGTATTCGCATTATAGGCAAACAGAACCTCAGATATGTCTGAAGTTTTCGGTGGTGATTACAGTAAGTCCCGGTGATCACAGAAGCAATGTTACAGTCTTAACATACATATGGAAAGAAGGGCACTCTTTGTCTCAGCCTCCTCACACTCACTGCCTCAATATTCAGTCATAGTCTCGGCATACATGAAGGATCTCAGTCACACTCTGTTTCAGCATATACATTACTTGATGATCACTGTCTCACAAGTCTTGGTGATGATATCGGTAGTAGTGCAGCAAGGTGTAACAAAGATGTCACAGCAATCATGACATAAATAGAGATAAACTGACAAGGAAGGAGCAGCGATGGTGCAGCAAAAACGATTTCATCATTATGGTGAATTTCTCCATGAAGGTCCAGCAATGAAGATCTTGATAGTGCAACAATGATGGAGCGATAATGATGATCTCAACAGTGACACAAAGGAGGATTGGTGTCTTGGTCTTGGAGAAGCATATTAGGTCAAGGGTCAAGGTCTTGGTATTCGTCAATTGGAATCTCTATAAGAAGAATTTAGTGCGGGTTTTCCTCTCCAAGAGGGACAGATTTTGGCCCTGGCAGAATGCCAAATATCTTGGGTTCTTGTCTCTTTGTTTTGATAAGCTATTTGATGAGCTAACGAAAACACACTCTCATAATGTCAAAGAGAAGATAGTGCTATAAGAAAAATGAAAAACACCTCACAATAGCTATCATGATAAGAAGAATCACTCTAACTCCAATTGGCCCGAGATTCTTCAACATAATTAACCTAAAGCTTACAATGGAGGCTTGACCTATAATTGACCCAAGCATAAAACCCATGCTTTAATAAGTTAATTCAGTTTTAATAGTAAAATTCTTTTCACTTTCTTTTGACAAATAAATTACATTTTGACTTCAAGTACAATAATGAAGATCGAACCTAGTTACATTTTCCAAAAATAGGGAGCTACGGGAGCGAATTTCGGGAGCGCACTCCCTTTAAAAAAAATTGTTCCCTACTTTTGAGGGAGCGATTAGGTGAGTGGTCAGGAGTGATCGCTCCTTGACCCCTCCCTTCGCTTCAGGAGCGAATTTTTAAGAGGGGGAGCGATCGTTCCCCCCCTTAAACAAGCGTGCCTGTTGGCACTAAAAAAGGTCGTGCAACAGAGAGAGGGAGGCGACGACCGACGAACGGAAAGGGAAAGGAAGGGAAGGGGGAAAAGGCTAAAAAGATCCTCTCCCCTCTCATTATTCACCCATGTGTCTAAGTTGGAGAGAGCAAGAGAGAGCTTGGAGCTTGGAGAGAGCAAGAGAGAGGAGGTTGAGGAGCTTGCAAGGGAGATTGGAGCTTGGGTTTGAAGGCCAAAGAGGTAGGATCTACACTCTAATCTAACATTTTGTTTTTTTATGTTCATTGCTAAATAAAATCTCTATTTCCAATTCCCATTCCTCCATTTTTTTGCAGATCCAAAACTTCAAACATCATGGCTATATGGCTTGTCATTTTCTTCTTGTTCGTTCCTTTTTTGGTTATTATGGTGTTGGAGAGTAGGAGGGTTGATCATGATGAAGGAATGGGTTATACTGGATTTGATGAAAACCCTGGAGAGGGGTACCATGGTTAGGAGGAAGAGAGTGGACATGATGAGGCCCCAAAAACTAAACAAGACCAAGCCCCATTGTTGAAATATGTTACTAGGTCTGAAGAAGGGAAAGGGGGTGGAACCATAGTTTTAAAAATCGAACGGCTTGGAACTAGAAACCGATCGTTCCATTGGGCGACTAAGTCAAAACTGGCCAAAAAACCCAGTTGAAGGGTCCACTTCACCCATATTTCAAAAAATTGCTCCTACCCGACCGGTTTATGGTCCAACCGACAGGTTCTGTCCTAAATCAGTTGGTTCATTGCCATGGCCGCGACGGACCCACACAACGTGGTTTAGGAAGCTTTCGGGTTGTTATCGAGGGAAAATAAGGGTTGCTTCCCTCCAAAAACACCCTCTCCACGCCTTTAAAAGGAGCTCACCCCTCTCATTTGCCTCACACATCTCATTTGGAGTTTTCGTGAGTTTGATTGGGAGCTTGGAGAGTGTTGAGTTTTTGCTAGAGTAGTCATCTTGGAGTTGGATGATCTAGATTTAAATCCCATTGTGTTGGATCATATTGATCCAACATCAAAATGGGTGGGGGAGACTAAAGATCCTGTGTTTGATTTTGATTTTGAAATTGACATGGCATTAGGGGTGTTGAGAAATTAAGAGCAATTTAAATATTCACTTTCTCTTAACTATGATAACTGGTTGTGACATTATTTCCTTAGATTTTGTTTCTTAACGTTAGTATGTGTTATCATCATCAACCAACGATCAAAACAAGAAGATCAAAAATGCACAGGTACACAAGAGATTGGCACCAAGCCAGGGCAAAAGCCTCTCCAAAAGGTGAGAGGAAAAATCGTTCGAACTCTTTCTTATAGAATCTTTATAGAGGAATTCCAAGACCCAAACTTTAACTTGACACTACCTTCAACATCAAAGGACAATACCCCCAAACATGTACCCAAACACTTTGTCCCTATCTGCAATTCTGGACAGCATAGTAGATCTGCAACAAGGGTATGATAATCAGCAATTATGGTCTCAGTCAGGCTCATCTAGCCTCTTCTTACCTTCACACTTCTTGTAGACCCATCATATATGTCATAACCTTTTGAATTTTGCTTGATCTAATATCTCGTGATGACAAACGATTGATTGTTCTAGAGCAGTGAGAGCAGCACCCTTCACTTCAGGATGTAGGCACACGTACTAGGAGAGTTAGGGCTCTTCTAGCCCTTCGGTGACTTCGATCTCTACGACAATGCCTTCCTCCTTCAAACAGCGGCTAGATCTAACCTCTAACACAACGATTTGCTCATATAACGTGATACCCTAGATCGGATCAGAATGTTGCATGAGATAACAGGCTTTGATGATGAGCTCGGACGAGGGAACAGACTTCCTCATTGACTGCGGCTACCCTTTTCCTCAACCCTTTCACTTTGCTATTCCAATGAGAATGAATGTATATGGAGGAGGCATCAACGCAACCTATATATAGGCTTGCTTCCTTATCATTAAGCCGACATGATACATTGATGTGATCCTTTTAGCCAATGTGATCCTTCATTTAGCCGACGTGATAACAAGCAATTTCCAGATTTATTCATGCAGTTCCTCTGTATCGAATCCGTGGGTACATGTTGGAGTATTTCCTTGATGATCTAGAAGGATTTATGACTTATATCAAATACATGTATTTCCTTCATTTTACATGACTCATCTAAGGCTCTCAATTGGAGCCAAAACTAGACCAAGAAACTTCTTGAGCATGAAACTCATGCCTAAAGTAATAATATAAAAATATTTTTGATACAAATTACATCATTGACATTATGAAGACCAAACCTAGTTACACTATTTTCAACAAGCGGGCAGGGGGGGGGATGAAGAAAATTTGGTAGCGCCATCAAAACCAACATTAGTAGCTGCATCAAGCAAAGGCAAACAACCAATGGAAGGCACTAGTCATGCAGCTCGATGAACTCGTGCTTCCATTAGGTCCACTTCTATTGTTCTAGTGGCAATGTTACTACTGAGGTTAGAGATAAGGCTGAGGCATCCTCAGACTCTGAATTAGATGATGTCTATGTAGCTCTTGTTGATGATCCTATGTCTAGTAGTGGTGATGAATTTGATGATTGATCATGTGTAGACTTGTAGCCTTGTAGTAGGCCAATGGCCTCATAGTTTGTAGCATTGTTTTTGGACTTTATAGGCCATTTAGAGCCTCATTGCTTATGTATTTTTTCGATCATATGTATTGTACTCGGTGTCATTTTGATATATTCACCTTTACATGGTATATAGATGAGCAAACCTTGCATATTTTGTCTCTACTAGCTTGGAATCATGGTTTTAAATCTTAAAAATAGTTTTTTCATTAAAATATAATTATTTAATGTATTTTTTTTAAAGCCGGTTCATTGAGATCTGACCAGTCCCAATTTGACTGGTTCGGGTTTGAAACCCAGTTTATTAGGTGCATCGATCCAGTCACCGGTTCCGGTTTTTAAAACTATGGGTGGAAGTTGGAACCACTCTAATTACATGCAACCATTGTAACAAAATTTACACAAGTTCATACACCCGTGCTAGAAGGCACCTCTATGGAAAAAGGCCATGGGATGGAGTTAAACCAATAAGAATCAAAGCTTGTGTAAGTCTGTCAGCAACAGAAAGAGCCAATTACATAAGGGATGAGGAGGAAGCCCAATATAAATCTAAAAAATCAAAGGGTTTCTTTGAACATAGCTCATAATCACATGCACTAAAAACTCCTTTAGCATCCTCCCATGGCAATGGATATGGAGGCATAGGAACAAACCTAAGTTGCACGAAACGGGGAAACGGGTACGAGTTTCCGAAACGGGAAGTGATACGAAACGCGAGCTCCCCAAATTTTGGAAACGGGGAAACGCAAATATATATGTGTGTGTGTGTGTGTGTGTGTGTGTGCAATCATAAAGCATAAATGATACATTATAATTTATTACACTTAAACATTAAGATTTAATTTACATCACATTTACTCATGAATGATCACATAATGAAAATAAAAATATGGGAATATCCAAAAGCAACGTTTATTATATATCCAAATCTCAAAATCAGCTTTTATTTATATTAATATATGAGGCTGCAAGTACAATAAAGACTATAAGGCTGCAAGAGAGAGATCCAAATTAGGATTTTCTGCATCCACATCCCATTCATTAGAAGGACCACTGTTGTATTGGGAGTCTCCTCCTACATAGTCGAACGACCTTAGTGCTCTTGATTAAATACACGTTTCATACCCTAGTACCCTACATGATCTTAATTATTGGGAGTTTCCCCTGCATAGAGGGCTTGATTCTCTTGATTAAATACAAGTTCCATACCTTAGTACATGATAAAATCCAATGGAAACATTGCAATCCCCAAATCCTGAAATCCTGAAAAACAAATAAGTCTGCTGGATTTTGAGTGAGATCTAAAATTCTACTTTCTCCATATGAAATCCAATGAGGGCGAAACCACTCTCAAACATCCCGAGTCATTTCATGGTAATGTTAAAAATTTAAGTAAAAGGATGAAAATGAAAAATAAAGGAGAATATCACTTTTACTTTAAGAATTTAACATTACCATGAACAACATATGCCTCAAACTTCCTGATGAACTGCATATCAACACTAGGGCAAAAATTCACTTTTATAACTTTAGACACACATCTAGAAGTCACTAACATACGCTAAAAGTAAATCAAAAAACAAATTAAAAAGAACGCAAGTTAATGAGGAAACGTGGGTCGTACGGCCCTGAAACGCGTTTCCGGTCGTACTGGCCACGTTTCCGTTTCGGGAAACGTGGCAATACGGCCAGAAACGCGTTTCACGGCCGTACCAAACGCGTTTCCGCGTTTTGTACCCGTTTCCGTATGGAAACGGACCTCTATGCCACGTTTCCTGCAACATAGGAACAAACATCTCTTGGAGGCATAGAACCATATCAGATTTCCTTGACGAAGGTTGTAGGAATGATGTCGATTCAAAAATTTATCGGCTTCTCTATGCTTGTGTGATACCATTCAATGTTCTTCGCTCATCGTATTGGCATGAAATGGTTTTTGCCATAAATGATGCCCCCAAAGGATACGAGAGCCCTGGGTATGACAAGGCTAGAACCGTTGGACTTGATCATGAAAAAGCAAAAATATCACATTCTCTGAGTAGAATAACAAATCATTGGACTAAGCATGGGGTGCCCATTGTATCTGATGGATGGACAAATGTAAAAGGTAAGCCATTGATAAGTGTTCTTGTTGTGTCTGTTAGTGGTGCCATCTTCCTTTCAACATATGATTACTCAGAGAAGCTCAAGATTGACATCAACATTGCAGAACCATTACTTAAAACAACTGAACATATTAGGCCTTACAATGTCATCCAAGTCATCACTAATAATGTTGCTAATTGTACGGCAGCATGAGCAATTATTGAGGATATATACCCCAACATATTTTGGTTTGAGTATTTGGTTCACACAATGAACCCTTTGAGGCATGATATTATTAAGAACAAAAACCAAAAATACAAATGGATTGGTGATTTATACAAGAGAGGAAAACAAATGATAAAATTTATTACAAATCATAGCAATACCCATGAGCTTTTCCGCAATCACTCAAGATTGGAGTCGTTGAAGATTGTGAAGACTAGATTTGCTAGCCAGGTGCCTTATGAAGGTAAGAGAGTCATTGGCTAGCATGTTATCAAGTCCACACTAGCAGGTATTAAAGGGCAGGGCTACAAATGCAGCTGACAAGCAAGGTTTTGAACAGGTGAAGGAGACCGCTCTTGGTGGTCTGTTTTGGGCATGTGTGAGGCAGGTATTACAATTGATTAACCCCATTTATAGCATGATTCATTTTGTAGATACAGATAAACCAGTGATTGGGAAGGTGTATGAGCAGATGGATACCATGTTGGGGCAAATAAAAGATATTGTTCAGGAAGATGATCCCAACTTGTATACAATGATTCACAATTGTGTTTGTACATGGTGGAATAAACTTAATGTTCCACTGCATGCCTTGGTGTATATCCTTGTGCCAAAATACTACTCTCCATTTTGGTTAGGCCAACCTGCACCTGGGGGTTTTCTTAAGGCCAAATCCCATATAGATCCAGAGGTACAAGATGGATATATGAAAGCATTAGACAAACTAGTCCCTAATAGGGAGGAGTGTGCTAATTTGCATCTTGAATTAGGCAGATACTTTAGTTGCACTGGTTTGTTTGGTTCTTTGCATGCAATGGAAGATAGAGACTGATGTGATGCTCTCACATGGTGGGAAGCATATGGCAGCATGGGACTTTTGCCAAAATTGGCAAAAAAATCTCTCTCAAAGGTTGTAAATACTTCTTCGGCAAAGAGGTGTTGGAGCACCTACAGCATCATACATAATGTGAGAAGAAACAAACTCAACAGAAACCGAGCAGAAAGCTTGGTTTATGTGCACTACAACTTGAGTTTGTTGAGTCATTATTGTGATCGAGCTTATGAGGATCAAACATATAAAATTTGGGACAACCACCCAGAGGACAATAATTTGGAGGATGGCACTAAACATCTTGAAGAATTGGAAGCATAACCTTTGAGAGATGATGATGAAGCAACAACAACCATGCCACCCCCACCCTCCAGTAGCAATGCCAGTGCTCGAGTTCCAACTATTGTTCCTTTGTTGTCGCCGCCTCCATCTACAACCTCATGTGGAGGGCATGTGCCTTTTGGTTCTGGTCGTGCGACTATGTGGGAGGAGACTCCTAGAAGACCACCAATACAATGACCTGCTCAGAAATAGACATTTCTATTGCTCAAGAATTAGCAATAGATAATAGATTTACTTGACCTTTCTAGTATCTAGTAGTTTTAATAATTGTTGACTCTTTCATATTTATTATGATATTTTTTTTTGTAAATAATATATGACAATTTAAGTTTGAAGTTTGAAGTTGCCAATTATAACTCATTGGTAATGAATATGAATATGATGCTTCGTGAAAGTTGAATTTGTTTTATTTCATGTTAGATATTCTTTGTTGTAATGGTTACACTTAGCTTACAAGTACAACTTTTGTGATCAATGATTATAAATGTTATATATTGAATTTTGAAAGCTTGAAACTTTAAGATTGATGAATCATGAGACTCAATATGTTGTGGACATGGTTGATGAAGATTATAACTTCTAGATGATTGATGTGATATGGTTCAATCTATGTTTTTATGCTTTTTATATCTAATTCATCATTCTACATGCTTTTGTTGACATATATGCATCGAAATATAATAAAAATAAATAAAAAATTAAAAAAATAAAAATAAAAAAATAAAAAAATATACATATATATATATATATATATATATATATATATATTCGCTCCTCGATTCACTCCCAAACCAGGAGCTTCTGAAAATGTCGCTCCCACACCGGCTTCTGCTCACGTTGCCAGTTTTCACTCTTGCTCCCAAATAACCTTTGTTTGTGGACCTTTCTCAACAACCTCCACAACCATATATAAGTGTTATGTTATTTTTACTGATGATTTCTCAAGGAAGGGTTCAATCTTCTTCATGCGAAAGAAGGATGAGACATTCCCAAAGTTTGTAGAATTCAAGGCACTAGTTGAGAAAGAAACCAACAAGAAGGTGAATGTTCTCAGGAGTGACAATACAAGGGAGTATGTTTCAAATGACTTCAAGGATTTTTGTGCGAAAGAAGGCATTCAAAGAGAGAAAGAATGGGGTAGCTGAGAGAAAGCACCGAAGCATTTTGGGAGTTGCAAGAGCTATGCTACATGACCAACGCCTACCACAGCATTTGTGGGCACAGGCATGTAACACAATAGTCTACTTGCAGAACTGGAGTGCTCATCAGATTCTTGGTATGATTACACAGGAGGAGGCTCTCTCGGGGACAAAGTCGAATGTGTCTCATTTCAGAGTTTTTGGAGCCTTTGTTTACTGCCATATATCCAAATATTCAAGGAAGAAACTTGAGCTGACAGCAGAGTTGGAGGTTTGTGTGGGTTACACCAAAACTCCACACAATTACTGGGTGTACTTACCTTCCCTCTAAATGACAGTTGTGCGAAGGGATGTAAAGTTTGATGAGGAGAAAGCGATGTGGTGCTCTCTTGTGAGGTAATCAAATCCCACTAGATGGGGAGTTTTTAGCTCTAGAGCGGGAGCCTCAGGAAGTTGTGGAGCAACCACAAATGGAGGAGCAAAGAGGAGCAGAGTGGAAACATCCACTCAAGCAGAACCATTCAGAGAAGGTAGAAAAAGAACCAGGGAAGCTGATAGATTAGTGCAGGATGCGAGGGAGAATGTGGGAGCTCCTTCAAATTTGCGCAAGCAAAGGAGGTCACATGAGAGGCACACTGGCTCCATCACTCTAATTACCGAGCTTGTAGAGACTAAGCCATCCAATTTTGAAGAAGCAGTTGAGAAACCTATTTGGGTTGATGCAATGATGGTAGAATACAAATCCATCATGAAGAACAGTGTTTGTGAGGTGTTCCTAAGACCAATAGATAAATTAGTTGTGGGTTTGAGATGGATCTTCAAGGTTGAGCATGCAGCAGATGGAAGCATTGAGAAGTATAAGGCTAGATTTATGGCCAAAGGATTCTCTCAAGTTGAGGGAATTGACTATGATGAAATCTTTGCTCTCGTAGCAAGGTATTCGTCCATTAGATCAATTCTTGCACTGGCTGCACAAAATGGGTGGAAGATCCACCAGATGGATGTAAAAACAACATTTCTCAATGGACTTATTGAGGAGGAAGTGTACATAGAGAAACCAGAAGGTTTTGAGAAATTTGATCGGAAGTCTCATATGTGTAGACTTAGGAGAGCATTGTATAGTCTCAAACAAGCACGCTGAGCTTGGTACACTCGGATTGATAATTATCTCATTGGATTGGGCTTCACCAAAAGTGAAGAAGATGCGAACATCTATCATATTTTCGTAGAAGATAAATTGCTTATCATTGTTTTATATCTTGATAATTTAATATTAAGAGGTGATGAGCAGCGGATTAGCTCTTGCCATGAGAACCTTACAAGGGAATTTGAGATGAAAGATGTGTTGAAGAATCTAGGGCACATGTAGTTAATGATATTCTTCTTGACTTGATAACTATTTGAGAGGCTTTTTAATTTTCTTATTACCACAATCTTCTCGTTGACATTATTAGAGTGTGTGTTTCTTATTTCATCAAAAAGCTAACAAAAACAAAGAGACAAGAACACAAGATGTTGACATTCTGCCAAGGCCAAAATCTATCCCTCTTCAAGAGGAAAACCCGCACATAATTCTTCTTATAGAGATTCCAATTGACGAACACCAAGACCATGACCCTTCACTATCTATGCCACTCCAAGAACAAGACACCAGTCCTCTTCTTTATCACTATCGAAATCATCTTCATTGATGTTGCTTCATTGAGGTCATCATTACAATAGTACCATAGATGCACCTTCATCTAGATGATTGCTGCACTTTTACTGAGATCATCACTATGTCAACTAGATCATTATTTTGGCCTTGTCTTCATCGAGATCATGACAATGTTTACAGGATTACTTCCATGAGAGTATAGTTGTTACTTAGAATGTATGCTGAGACAGAGAACATTATTGTAGGATCACAGAAGTTCTTATCATAATAGTTATGTCAAGAATGTATGCCGAGACAGAGAACATTATTGTAGGATCACAGAAGTTCTTATCATAATAGTTATGTCAAGAATGTGACTGTGTCTCTCGTACTGATGTCTTCACTGAGATTGTAACTATATTCTTCTTGCACCGAGATTATAACTATATGTCGAGACTATGAGAGAGTGTATCCCCCGTCGTACCCATCCAAAAGAAATGGTATTTTACTCCAACATAGACACTGTAATACTTCTTCATTTCAGATTCTTGTAATACAGAACTTGACCGAGATTTCTGAGAGGTATGCGAGATCTTTGAGATTGTGATTACTTACTGTAATCACACCGAAACTTTAGAGACATCCGCTGTATTTCTGCGTGTAATGTGGATACCTTCCATGCCTATATATAGTAGTTAGGTTCCATAAATAAGCCGACATGGCCACTGAACCAGTGTGTCGTCTTTTATGAACCAACTTAATAGTTATATGACTTTTCTTCATCATTTGTTGGCAGTCTTCTTCTTTGAAGAATGGTGTTTCTCATGGAGGACTACTTGACACTAGGTTGAAACTTGACCCATATCCATGCTCAAGAAGAGCTCTTTAACATAACTTTGATTCTTCGACTTTTCTAGACCTATGGAATGAGCAAGAAACTCATTAGAATAATTTACAAAAATAATATTTATTTTTCATGACAAGTACAAAGATCAAAATTACATTTACAAATACCAAACCTAGTTACACTTCTCTTCAACACTCCCTCTTAACTAGGGATGTATTTACAATGGTACTTGGATATTCTCAATCTGAAGAACTTCTCATAAGAAGAATCAGATTGGTAATCCCATCTTCATCTCAACCATCATTGTCATAGTGCAAGGCCTTAACTAACAACTCCATCTCTCCACGAGACCATGAGCTACAATGCTGGTGAGACCAATGATTTATAGACACCTTCATCATTGTCTCTCAAGGTACATACCCACCCAGGTGTTCACAGAGTATGACCTTTTAGGACTATTCTTATCTTGGGTTCCCAGCCCTCAAAGAATATCAGTCCTTTTGCCTACTCTTATCTTGGATGCCCCACACATCCTCAAAGAATAACGGATGCCAGATGATTACCCAATCCTTCCATTCTTTCTTCAGAGTGAAGACAAGAATGTTGTGTCTACATTTCCATTCATGGCCTTCATCTAGACTTACGGTTGTTAGTCTCAGTCTAGTGCATGACACATGACGTGGAAGTCACTCCTTTGTAATCAGGGGTGATCTTAATTCAAACTCCCTCTTGGTCAAGGACCTGTCAGAGCTCCCTCTTAGCTAGGGACTCTTCTATATATCAACAGCTTTTTCTTTCTTTGTGGGTCCTTTCGCTGCTTGATCAAATTCTCTCCTTGATGTCATGAAATTTAATTGATATTCTTCCTTGTAGGGCAACAACCATCAACCGCTTTCCTTCTTAATCTGTCATGTCATTCCTTTCTTTATGGAAAATGGCCTTCTTGGTACATATATGGAACCTTCTTCATATGGCTACTTCTTTTCTCTCCATGCTTCCTCCAGGACTTACCATCCATCACATGAATGTTGGTTGCACTTGTACTTACAAGTCTTGTTCAAGTAGCCCTGCATTATCCAAATATTATTCAAGAAATCAAAACATCATATCACATCAAATCATACCTTACGAGATGGCTCTTCATCATGACATATTTCTGTAGGTATCAACATCCAGTATACATGTTCACACATCTCCCAAAGATATCCATTATCAAGGGACTTCATTCTTTACAGACTTTCATAAGAGTCTTCATATCTTTTTGGGAGATTCCCTAGTCAAATCTTCTTAGTCTTTTGGATGTTGATTGCCTTCATCATGGTTGCATATCTCACGATCTCTTCCTTCCTCACACATATCATAGCTTTCAATCAAAGATTCTTTATTGTAGTCAATCACCTCCTACTTCATATGAGGACATATTATGTTGATTTCATCGAGTGTGACTTATGCCTTCCTGCATCTTTTCAGAGGAAGAGATCCTTTTTCTCTTGATCATGCTTATTAAGATACAAGCAAAGATCCATATTACTTGTAACCATACGACACGTCATTATAATATTAAACACAAGCATATATACCTTATTTTACCTTTAGGTCATCGAGGCTTCTTCCAGCAGCTTCCTTGATTCAAAAGATCTTCAATCCCTTGATCTGCTCCATGTCATATCATCATCTCATGGATTCCATATGTTGGAGTTCTTGTTGAAACACTTGCTTCCTCTCTAGCTTAGTGAACCCTACGATGAGGATTCATATCCCCAACTAGCAGATGTTTCCTTTTTGACTTGATGTATGATGAGCCTTAGATGACTCCATTCTTTACTTCAATGTCCACTGAGGTTCCCAAGAGCTATATATCCTACCTCTTGTCTGCCATGGATTTTTGTCGTTCGTGCTCATTATGGAGATGTTACGAGCTCTTGTTTCTAATGCTTCCATCATGCCATGATGCATCTTATTATAATTGTCATATAATATAACACAAGATTTAGCAGCTTATTATATGACCCTTTTGTGAGGGACACTATCTTACTCATAGGAGAGATTTGTTACTCCCTCTTTCCTCGGCCCTTTTCTTCATCTTCCTCCATCTTTCAGTGATATGAGCTTCCAAAGTCTACCTATAGCATTGAATCTATACTTATTTTTGTCTTTGCTTGAGGACCAACCTTGCCTTTCCTTTCTGCACATGGTTGAATTCTTTTATCCTTTAATACTATAGACTACAACTTGTCTTTCTCTATCTATCATAGAGACCACAAATTGTCGGGTGAGGTAACCTTCTTTGTTCATTGATATTTGTTACCTTTCTCATCAATGATGACTACCTTCTTATCATCTTTCCTAGATCTTCATGAAGTTATTCCTTCATTTTTTTGTACCTTTACTATTGTATAGGACTAAGTGACCTTCTTTACTTTAATTTCCGAGAGTATATCTAGCATTTCATATATCTCTCTTCCTGTCTCCTTTTCTACTATTAAGGTATGAGAGGACTTTTGAGTGATATCATATGAATCCTATGAATCTCTTGATGGATTCAAACAATGCTTGACCTTCATAGACCTTTTCATAGATATCAATGATTTCTCTTTTCTAAGAGGATTATGACAATCCTCCTTATTCTATGCAAGGACTTGTGATTATCTAACCGATTTACAAATCCCAATGCAATCATGAAATCATTTATTTAACCAAATCTGATTATAAAATTGAAAGATACTTACTTGGTGTGTGAAGAGGAGATCTTCACCTTAATGCTTCTTTTATCATCATGACTTCCTTGGAGGCCTTCTAGCACCATGACATCAGTGGTCTTGACATCACCGAGACTGCTTCACAACCTTCCCAATTCATTTTAATGTACTTTTGACTTCAACATATTGTTGACATGTTAGTGACACTATGTTCTGATCTGAGCATCATGCTATTGAGATCATAATCATAAATAGAATTCGAGACTATGACAAGTATATTGATATGGCACTGCGTAGCGATGTCTGTGTGCGTTGTGTAGAGAGGCAATGTATTGAGAGTCCAAACTTGTCAATTAATAACATAACTAATCTGTGGGTGGCACTTTATAGATGGATTGTCTCATCACCAAAACTGCTTTGATGTAATGACTATACTGAGACAGTGATGTAATCATGGATTGTGAGAGGTATTCCTTGGATTACTTCTGCAATATATATCTATATATATATATATATATATACACACCTGAGACTAACTATTATGGCATGGAGAAAGTTCAGTGATCAAGAAGTGAGGACCACTAATATACTGCATCAAAGTGAGCATGAGTTGAGTGCATGACTGTAATTACTGAAGTTGATATTCCACGACTATTGTAGACCTACTTGTTGTATACATGCTCCTTTAATCCTTTCAACCTACTTTGATGTTCTTGAAGATAGGTCCTTGTATGTCTCTTTTGTTGCCCTTCATTTGACTTCAGCACCTTAGCTCCGATACCATGTTTAAGAATATAGGGCACATGTAGTTAATCAGATTTTGTTGGAAATACTGAGTGGGGTGAATAAGTATTCCTTTTCAATTGTTACTTTTACCAGTTAAATCAATTATATTTAGAACACAAAATGAACAATAGGAATAAATGCTTTTATTAATATAATCTTTACAATAAATGAGGTACAATATATATAGGGCTCCAACCCTTGATGAAGACACTAATCTTCAATTCCCAGACTCCAACCTGTTGCCAAGCACCAACTTGGTCTTTTGTGAGGCTCCAACCCTATCTTTGTTAAGGCACCAACCTTGGATTTAGGAGCACCAACTCCAAGGACACCAATCCTTCCAATTCTGAGGCACCAACCCCCAAGGATCCAACCCTATAGTTTTGTTTTTTCAAGAAATGTTTTGATTCTATCGCACTGCTCTCAAAATCTTCTTCACTGTGTTTTGTCAATCTACAGCTTCACTGCTACATCAATGATAACTTGTCTTCATATGAAGGAGTCTTCACAATTCTTCATATTGCCCGAACAAAGTCTACAGAGTTACCTCATGATGATTTCAAATAGCCATCATGATCTACAATAGTCTTCACACAACTTCAAAGTGTCTACAATGAACTGTACTAAGTTTTGTACACAAACAATTCTCTATTTCAACCCTTCGTTCTAACTGTCGTGGTGACTGCTTCAGGAGTATGCCTCAGGGGTACTTCAGAGGTGTGAACGTCACGGCTTCATGTTGTGCGTTCAATTAGAAACAATCTTGTCTATGCAGTCCTTGTAACAAATCACAAGTTGTGCTTTAACGGATTCATCATACGTCCGATCTTTTAATGAATAACCGAGTCAACAGAAGCCCGACCTTCGGCTTTCTTCTTCCTCTGTTGGACCTCCATTTTCTTTCTTCACTCGCTTGACCTTTGGCTTCGTTCTTTTCTCTGTCTCGCCCAACCTTTGGCTTACATTCACTGTTTTTCTTTTCGCTCATCCTTTAGCGTCCTTTGAGTTCACAAGTTGTGAACTGTTTTTCTTCTCTATTATCGATGCCCAAGATACATACCTTGAAGTGAAGTGTTTTAACTCGTTTTTATACGAGTTTCACCAATGACTAAAGGGCACGTCTATTGGAGGGAGGCCCACTTGTATATTAAAAATATATATCGAAGCATCTTTGTTAATATTCAACAAATTATAACATAGCCTTGTTATTTATGGAAATCGCATCAATAGAGGTCCCCACATGCCAGGGCATAGCTTTAATCGCAATCGCATTTTTTTCGAACTCCCGCAATCGCAACTCGTGAAAATCCCACAATCACAGATTTTGGAGGTCTCTTACAAGCATGCTCACAACATAGACGATTGCTCTATCGCTGACGGAGCGGATGCAATATAATATTAAACAATTGATAATAAATTCATCGAGTCCACAACGTTTATCACAATCGGCAGTTTGGTCGTGTCAACCCTTAAGACTTGCGATATGACTCCCGGCAAGGCAAACGCGATATTACATAAAAGTGTATTCTAATGGAGTTGTCGGGTCCGCATATTATATTGCAATCGATGTTTTAATGTCACATCCCTTTAAGACTTGTGACATGAAAGTTCCAATATGATGGATGCGATGTTTCTTTAAGGGGTGTTATAATGGAGTGATCGGGTCCGCACCTTATATTGCAATCGCAGTTTTAATGTGACAAGATCTTTAAAAGGACTTGTGATTATCCGACGGATGCGATATTGTATAGCGTTGTTAACATAACCTGTTTTGGGTCCGCAATACATATTGCAATCACAGTTTTTGGTGTGACATTTCTTTGTGATACATAATTTTCGATGTGGTAGTTCCAGTATGGCAGATGCAATATAACAATAGAGCATTTTGTTATGGAACCATTGTGTCTGTAATACATATCGCAGTCGGGGAATTCAACATGACACATAATAAAGCGATAAGGTCATCGATAAACCGCTGATATAATTCCTCCTATGCATTGTGGTCTTTAAAGAGTTTTCACGGTTTATTACTGTTAACTCCTCCATTATGGCTCTTACTCTTAGGCATATGCGATAACCTGCTTCTCTTGCTCCGATAACCTTCTTCTTTGATGGCTTCCGATGAACTCTTCCTCTTACTCTTTGGCTCCTCAATGGCTTCTCCTTTTTACTCTTTCTCTTTCTCTTCTGATGGCTTCTAATATCTTTCCTCATCAATTCCACTATTTCTATTACGTCTATATTCAATCCTTGGATCCACCATGAGCAGTATTATGATCAATGGGAAAACACACATGTCTCAAGAATTTGCAATCACAACACTGCCATATTGATATCAATGACAACCTAGATTAACAAATTCTTCTTGGCTTGATAACTATTTGTGAGGCTTTTTTATTTTCTTATTGCCACGATCTTCTCTTTGACATTATCAGCGTGTGTGTTTCTTATTTCATCACATAGCTATGAAAAACAAATAGACAACAACACAAGATGTTAGCATTCTTGCCAGGGCCAAAACATCTCCCACTTGAAGAGGAAAACTCACACATAATTCTTCTTATAGAGGTTCCAATTGACGAACACCAAGACCATGACCCTTGACTATCTATGCCACTCCAAGACCAAGACACCAATCCTCTTCTTTGCCACTGTTGAAACCATCTTCATCACTGTTGCGTCACTGAGGTCATCATTACAGTAGTACCATTGTTGCACCTTCATCTAGATGATTGCTGCACTTTTATTGAGATCATCACTATGTCAACTAGATCTTTATACTGGCTTTATCGTCATCGAAATCATGACAATGTTTACATGATTACTTCCATGAAAGTATATTTGAGAGTTAGAATGTATGCCGAGACAGAGAACATTATTATAGGATCATCGAAGTTCTTATCATAATAGTTATGTCAAGAACATGACTGTGTCTCTCTTACTGATGTCTTCACCGAGATTGTAACTATATTCTTCTTGCACCGAGATTGTAACTATATGTCGAGACTGTGAGAGGGTGTTGTCATACCCATCCAAAAGTCATGGTATCTTAATCCAACCGAGACATTGTAATACTCCTTCATTTGAGATTCTTGTAATACTGAACTTGAACGAGATTTTTGAGAGGTATGCGGATCTTTGAGACTGTGATTACTCACTGTAATCACCACCGAAACTTCAGAGACATCGGCAATATTTCTGCCTATAATGCGGGCACTTTCCATGCCTATATATAGTAGTTAGGTTCCATAAATAAGTCGACATGACCGTTGAACAGGTGTGTCATCTTTTATGAGCCCACTTGACAATTATATGACTTTTCTTCATTTTTTGTTGGCAATCTTCTTCTTTGGAGGATGGTGCTTGTCTTGGAGGACTACTTGACACTAGGTTGACCCATATTCATGCTCAAGAAGAGCTCTTTAACATGACTTTGATTCTTTGACTTTCCTAAACCTATGGAATGAGCAAGAAACTCATTCGAATAATTTACAAAAATAATATTTCTTTTTCTTGACAGGTACAAAGATCAAAATGACATTTACAAATACCAAACCTAGTTACACTTTTCTTCAACACTCCCTCTTAACTAGGGAGGTATTGACAATGGTACTTAGATATTCTCAATCTGAAGAATTTCTCATAAGAAGAATCGGATTGGTAATCCCATCTGTATAGCATCATCTCAACCAACATTGTCATAGTGCAAGGCATTAACTAACAGCTCCATCTCTCCACGAGACCATGAGCTACAATGTTGGTGAGACAAATGATTTATAAACACCTTCATCATTGTCTCTGAAGGTACATACCACCCCGGATGTTCACTAAGTATGACCTTCTAGAACTATTCTTATCTTGGGTTCCCAACCCTCAAAGAATATCAGTCCTCTTGTCTACTCTTGTCTTGGATGCCCTACACAAGCTCAAAGAGTATCGGATGCCAGATGATTACCCAATCCTCCCATTCTTTCTTCCAAAGCGAAGACAAGAATGTTGTGTCTATCATGTGTCTACATTTCCATTCATGGCCTTCATCTAGACTTACAGTTGTTAGTCCTGGTCTAGTGCATGACACAGGACATGGAAAAACACAATTGTCACTCCTTTGTAATCAGGGGTGATCTTAATTCAAACTCCCTCTTGATCAGGGATGTGTCATAGCTCCCTCTTAGCTAGGAACTCTTCTATATATCAGCAACTTTTTAATTCTTTGTGGGTCGTTTAGATACTTGATCAACTTCTCTCCTTGATGTTGTGTAATTTAGATGAGTTTCTTCCTTGTAGGGAAGCAACCATCGATCACTCTCCTTCTTATTATGTCATGTCATTCCTTTCTTTATGGAAAGTGGTCTTCTTGGTACCATTTCTGAAACCTTCTTCATATGGCTACTTCTTTTCTCTCCATGCTTCTTTCAAAAGTTTCCATGCATTGCATGAATGTTGGTTTCACTTGTACTTACAAGTCTTGTTCAAGTAGCCTGCATTATCCAGATATTATTCAAGAAATCAAAACATCATATTACATCAAATCATACCTTACAAGATGGCTTTTCATCATGACATCTTTATGTAGGTAGCAGCATCCAGGATACATGTTCACACATCTCCCAAAGATATCCATTATCAAGGGTCCTCATTCTTTTCACACTTTCATCAGAGTCTTCATATCTTTCTAGGAGATTTCCTAGTCAAATCTTCTTGGTCTTTTGGATGTTGATTGCCTTCATCATGGTTGCATATCTCACGTTCTCTTCCTTCCTCACACATTTCATAGATTTCAATCAGAGTTTCTTCATTGTAGTCAATCACCTCATACTTCATATGAAGACATATTATGTTGATTTCATCTAGTGTGACTTATGCCTTCCTGCATGTTTTCAGAGGAAAATATCATTTCTCTCTTGATCATGTTTCTTAAGATAGAAGCAAAGATCCATATTACCGACAACCAACTTCCTTGATTGAAAAGATCTTCAATCCCTTGATATGCTTCATGTCATATCATCATCTCATGGATTCTATATGTTGGAGTTCTTGTTGAACCACTTGCTTCCTCTCTAGATTAGTGAACCCTAAGATGAGGATTCCATCAAAGAATTTTGAGGATATTGTATATCCCCAACTGGCAAATGTTTCCTTTTTGACTTGATGTATGATGAGCCTTAGATGACTCCTTTCTTTCCTTCAATGTCAACAGAGGTTCCCAAGAGCTGTATATCCTACCCCTTGTCTGCCATGGACTTTTTTCCTTCATGATCCTTACAGAGATGTTACGAGCTCTTGTTTCTAATGCTTCCATAATGCCATGATGCATCTTATTATCATTGTCATATCATATAACATAAGATTTAAGAGCTTATTATAGGACCCTTTTGTGATGGATACTATCTTACTGGGAGAGATTTGTTACTCCCTCTTTCCTCGACCCTTTTCTTCAGCTTCCTCCATCTTTCAGTGATATGAGCTTCCAAAATCTGCCTATAACATTGAATCTTAACCATACTTATTTTTGTCTTTGCTTGAGGACCAACCTTGCCTTTCCTTTTTGCACATGGTTGAATTCTTTTATCCTTTAATACCATAGACTACAACTTGTCTTTCTCTATCTAGCATAGAGACCACAAATTGGCAGGTGAGGAAATCTTCTTTCTTCATTGATATTTGTTACCTTGCTCATCAATGATGACTACCTTCTTATCATCTTCCCTAGATCTTCATGAAGTTATTCCTTCATTCTTTGATACCTTTACTATTGTATAGGTCTAAATGACCTTTTTTACTTTAATTTCCGAGAGTATATCTAGCATTTCATATATCTCTCTTTATGTCTCCTCTTCTACTATTTAGGTATGAGAGGGCTTTTGAGTGATATCATATGAATCATATGAATCTCTTGATGGATTCAAACAATGCTTGACCTTCATAGACCTTTTCATAGATATCAATGATTCCTCTTTTCTATGAGGATTATGACAATCCTCCTTATTCTATGCAAGGAATTTCAATTATCTAACCGATTTATAAATCCCATTGCAATCATGAAATCATTTAACTAAATCTCATTACAAAATTGAAAGATACTTGGTGTGTGAAGAGGAAATCTTCACCTTGATGTTTCTTTTGCCTGAGCTGCCCATCATTAGTATCCTTTCATCATGACTTCCTTGGAGGCCTTCTAGCACCATGACATCAGTGGTCTTGACATCACCGAGACTGCTTCACAACCTTCCCAATTCATTTTAAGGTACTTTTGACTTCAACATATTGTTGACATGTTAGTGATACTATGTTCTGATACGAGCACCATGCTATTGAGATTATAATAATAAATAGAATTCGAGAATGTGACAAGTATATTGATATGGTACTTCATAGTGATGTCTATGTGCGTTGTGTAGAGAGGCAATGTATTGAGTGTCCAAACTTGTCAATGAATAACATAACTAAATTGTGGGTGGCACTATATAGATGGACTGCCTCATCACCGAAACTGCTTTGATGTAATGACTATACTGAGATAGTGATGTAATCATGGATTGTCAGAGGTATTCCTTGGATTACTTCTACAATATATATACATACCTGAGACTATCTTTTATGGCATGGTGAAAGTTTAGTAATCAAGAAGTAAGGATCACTAATATACTCCATCAAATTAATCATGAGTTGAGTCCATGACTGTAATTACAGAAGTTGATATTCCATGACTGTTGTATACATTCTCCTTTAATCCTTTCAACCTACTTTGATGTTTTTCAAGATAGATTCTTGTATGTCTCTTTTGTTGCCCTTCACTTGACTTCAGCACCTTAGCTCTGATACCATGTTTAAGAGTCTAGGGCACATGTAGTTGCTAGGTCTAGTGTCCAAGTTTCAAGAAATTGTTGTGAGGACTCTCCTTGAAGTTTAGTTGGGGACTTTGAAGGCCACTCTTCTCATTGTAATATTAATAAAAGATCTAATTTGTTTGTGGGAGTTTGGGATCTCTCCCATGGTATCCTATCTCCCCGTTTAGAGGGAGGTTTCTCTTGGGTGGATTGACATTTGCATGGTTTAAGCTTTCATATTTCATTAACTTACATGCAATGCTTTAATTGGGAATTAACACAACCTCACTATCACATTTCATTAAGTTAAAGTTTGTTACAATTTCAATTGAGTTTTGCATTCTCTATCTCATTGTTGCTTGAAGCTACAAGCTTACACTTTACTTTGGGCAATTCATCATTTACATGCAAGCATTTTATATTCATACCAAACTTTGATTCGTTTCCATTTACCTTAGTAAATTGTTTCATGAGCACTTGAATACATGCTTCATTTTTATGCTACATTGTTATCTTGAATATTTGAAGCAAATTTTACTTTCAAGCAAATTACTTGTATCATTTTAATTCGTTGATAAGGCGCATGCAACACTTGTAAGCTAATTTTATTCCTCCAATTGAGATTATAATTGCAACTTATGTTGAACACTATTTCATTTTCAAGCATTGCAAATCAATCTTTCTTTTGGGGAAAAAACTTACATGCATTTCATCTAAGAATTTTAGTATAGGAAGGCCCAAAGCCTCATTAAAATTTTACCTCCAACATAAGTTGGTTGAAGTAGACATCTTAAGGACCCTCTACTCCTTTATTTACTCCTCTATGTGAGATCCATATCTTTGGGCAAGGATGAGGTTTGAGGATTGAAGAGTTAAATTGTAATCTTGTTGTAGATATAATTAATAAAATTAACCAAGAGCACTTTCCAGTACATTTACCTTACTTGTCTCTTGATGGTTTGAGTTTTCATATGCAAAGTCTATTCCCAAAGCGAGTGTCGTAATCCTATCAAACAAGTGTTTTACTTTCATGCTTCAAGTCTAATTGCATGTTGATGTCTTGGTTTAGCACTTCTTTTCTTTTACATTTCCACGTTAATTACTAATTTTTGAGATTTGGAAAGATATGTTTCACATGTTTTGATTTATAAGGTTTATTATCTCAAAAAAAAATTGTATCTTACATATTTTGTGCTAACAATTTTTGTTTACATTTCAGGGTTACTTTGTTTTCTCTTTTGAGAGCATTGCATTTTACTTTGAGCAAATATATTTTTAAATTGTTGAGCAAATTCTTATAAGGCACTGGTTTTATGGTTTTTGTCATTGGCATTGTTATTTCAACTTGTTCACTTCATATTTGCTCATAAATCCTTAAAAGTAAACCATTTTCACTATAACACTCTCCTAGAAACTCACATCTTTTAACTTAACTTTTCATTTCCACTCGCCTTAGCTAACCCAGGAGATAGCTCAAACAGAGAGTGTTGGGATTAGTGTGACAACCCCTTCTCTGAGTTCTCTGCTATCAACCACACCTTGTGGGGTTGAAGGATTTTTCACTAACTTGTAGGTAAGTGTAGGTGGCAAGGTCAACAAGACCCAAACTAGGTCAAGGATATGGAGTCGATCAATCAAGGAGGGGCTTGACCTAATTAGGAAAGAGAATAGGATCAAAGAACTATTATTATTGTTTGGTTTAAATGCAATGATCCTAGTGAGGAAACTAAGCCAAATCAACCTAGGGAGAGAGATGGTCTTATCACTAGAGCTTGTTATATCTCGGGATTCCACCGTCGAATTGTGCTCAAACTTGGAGGACCCCTTGAGAAGACCCCAACGCAGTTGTAGACCAATTTTCAACGTGTTTGGATGGCTACAAAGGATATCCTTTGATGCCCTAGTTGACCTTCTAGGGTTAGGCCTAGAATTGGGAAGAGTAGAGAAAAGAAAGATAAATTTGACCACGAAGAGGATGCAAGGATCAATGCCTTGCTTAGGGGGCTTAATGGAGTCAAGATACACCTAGATTGAGAAATTTCATGAGCTAAGGTGCCCTAATTAACCTTCACTAGCTTATTCAAGGACAACAACTAGGCAATTAGATATTTATACTTCAAATTTGCCAAAGAGATCAAGTTTCGAGGTCTTTCAACCTAAGAGGTGCCTCTAGGAACATTCACCCAATCCCTCAAAGAGAAACACATGCACTATATCACTTATTCAAGGTTCCAGAGGAATTTTGCATTACATTTACCCATACAAGAATAATGATAACAATATACATGCATTTAACAAGTAAGATTACAAGAATAGCATTAAAAGTTCACTTACATGAGAGAGAGAGTATATTCATTCATCAACTTTGAATTAAAAAGAAGCTCCAAAGACAACAGTGAAAATCCAAACATCATAGTGCTTCAAGAAACTCCAAAAAGTTCAAGCAAGCAAAAAGCGTGAAAAACTCTCAAGAGATACTAATCCAATCCAAGTGATGATGAGAGGTTAGAATGAGCCTCTCTCATATTTATACAACTCTAAAGGGGATTTGATTTGTGTAATTGGCCTAATTTAGCCCCATATAATAAAATAATACAGAATAATGATATGACTTGGTGACAATCCCACCAAGATAGCTCAATAATACAAAGAATAACCTCTCCAGAGGGCAAAATAATGAATGTGATGACTTGTTGGGACATTAAGGAGGCCTAATAGAGTCCAAATGTGCCAAGTTGAGTGAAAAGGCTCCAAAGATAGTGGACAAGGGGTTGGCCCCTTGTTTTCCAAGCAAGTCACAAGTGGTGCTCTTAAGTGAGTGTGGGGGCACAATGACATCCTCATGGTTCTCCAAGTGGACTGATAATGTTTGCAAACCATCAATAACGGCTAGGACGATGACATAAGCCTTCCCTTTGTCTCTTGCAATGAAACACATCCTCAACTGGACCCTAGATCATTTATCAAGTGTGTGGAAAATGTCTGGAGTCAATTGGGCATGGTGATCTAAGTGCATCATCCTTATCCGAAAGGTGGAACACGAGCAATCCCTGAATGTTGTTGGGGATCCATGAAGTACCCTCTGCTATGGTAGGGCCCATGGCTCTCAACGCTCACCCTACAACTGCCAATGTGACCTTATGGAGGGCTTGGACCCCGTATAGGGAGAACAAACCCCAAAATGTAGACCCACTTACAATCCGTCATACGATCCAATGCGTCCCCTCGCCCTCCAATACAACAAATCATTAGAGTAATCAAGTAAAAGATCTTACAAATCATGGAATCAAGTGGGCAATTCATGGTGGCATGCCCTTACATAATGAGCTTTGGCATGTACAAGTTTCTCCAAGCTCAATAAAAGGGTTAACCAAGAACCCTGTTAGGTGGTTTTAGCCCTTAAAGGGGGTGACATGTCTATGGTACATCCATAAATGGGTAGGTGACGTGTGATATAGTGATGGGATGGAGTGGGGATCAGGGGAAGGCTCCAAGCCACATGTCATGGTACAAGGGTAGCTATGATGAGGGAAGCCCACACTTGCGTATATGAGTGTAAGAGGGAGCAAATCGTGGTACATGAGTTGCCCCGACCTTTACTTTTCCATCCTTCTTCATATGACTTTTGCCTTTGATTGATTTTTCTTCATAACTGCTCAGGGCTCTAGGGGATGAAAGCATGATCTGTAGAATATAGCAATAGATAACCCCCTTTAAGGTGGGGCAGTTCATTGCCCACCAGCGATTGGGACAATCGTGGGTTCCTTAATGTGGAGGGGCTCATCTAGGGCCCATAGGAACCAGGGTGATGGCCATGAATGAGGGGTAGAGTTCATGTTTGGCTTTTGCCCACGTGCCAAATATGTATGTCCCAGCCATGTTTTGCATGTTGTTGTACATTTCATATTGTGTTAGGTCCCTTTAATACTAGTGTATTCCCATCTTATTATTGTTATTATAACCCCTTATTATTGTTGTTGTGCACATGTTGTCCCCATATTGTTATTATTGTGTCCCATAGAAGCCCATTATTGTTATTATTGTGCCCTTACATTATTATTGTTATGTCGGCTCTAATTATCTTGTGACCCCTTAGACTCCTATATATAGAAAGGAGGTTTTGTCATTTGAATCATCCAAAAATGTAAAGAAGGTTTCCCCCTTGAATAGACTGATTTTGAAGTTGTTGACCTATCTTTCTTCTATTTTGTGAGCTGGTTGCATAACATTTGGTATCAGAGCTTTGGATTCTACGGTTTCGCTGCACCAAACAGGTCATCGTGGCATTTCCGCTATAACTTTTTTTCTACGGAAGTTCAGTCATTGAAATTAAAACCCATTTGAGCTGAAATCTTGATGAACCTCAATTCTGAATTTCAGATCTTGTTTCGCTATATTTTCAGAGATATGGTCCAAGGAAGTTAGGTTTTTTGCAGGCTTCTTAATTACATCCCAAACAAGTGAGCTTGGGAAAATCGTGATAACTTTCTCTCTGAGCATCAGATTGAAATTTCGTAAGAAGTTACAAAAAGAGGATGGATTGTAGTTTTTTGTGTATCGTTTCTAAATCCAAAGGTCGAAACAATGATACGTGGCACGTCGTACAAGTTCGCTCTACTAAACTAGTCTATAATTAGGTCATTGTGGGAGATTTGACATAACTCTTTCTTGAAGAATCCAATATTGATCAAACTTGTGGGGTTGAAAATCGGACTCAGAGAGCTACTATAGGACGCAATTTCAGACCTTGGAGATCCGAAATTACAGAGATAAAACAAATTCAATATCTTGCTCCTACGAAACAAAAAACGGTGTGTAATCTTTTTAAAAATTTACACAAGTTTGGTTCGAAAAATTAGTTTGAAGTGATTCAAAGGGCATAGTGAAGCATAATTATCATTAATTGATGCCCCAAATATAGAAAATGGAAATACCTAGTAAGCAACCTAAAATCTCTATAGTGACTCTGGCATTTTTGCTATAATCTTTTTTCTACGAAGGTTCAAACACTGAAATTAAAACCCATTTGAGCTGAAATCTTGATGAACCTTGGGTCCGAATTTCAAATCTTGTTTCACTATATTTTTGGAGATATGGTCCAAGGATGTTCGGGTTTTGCAGGCTCCCATATTACATCCCAAACAAGTGACCTTGGGAAAATCGTCATAACTTTCTCTGTGAGCACCAGATTGATATTTCGTAACAAGTTACAAAAAGAGGAAGGACCGTAGTTTTTTGTGTATCATTTTCAGGTCCGAAGGTCGAAACGGTGATACGTGTCACATCGTACAAGTTCGCTCTGCTGAACCAGTCTATAATCAGGTCATTGTGGGAGATTTGACATAACACTTCCTTGAAGAATCCAATATTGATCAGACTTGTGGGGTTGGAAAGAGCATCAGAGAGCTACTACAAGACGCAATTTCAGACCTTGGAGATCCAAAATTACAGAGATAAAACATATTCAATATCACGCTCCTACGAAACAAAAAGAAGCTGTGTAGTCCTTCTAAACATTTACATAAGTTTGGTTTAAAAAATAAGCTTGAAGTGATTCAAAAGGCATAGTGAAGCATAATTATCATTAATTGATGCTCCAAAGAAAGAAAATGGAAATATCTAGTAAGCAACTTGAAATCTCTACCATGACTCGTGGCATTTTCACTACAACTTTTTTTCTGCGAAGGTTCAGACACTGAAATTAAAACCCGTTTGAGCCGAAATCTTAATGAACCTCGGGTCCGAATTTCAAATCTTGTTTCGCTATATTTTCAGAGATATCGTCCAAGGATGTTAGGGTTTTGCAAGCTCTCAAATTACAACCCAAACATGTGACCTTGGGAAAATCGTCATAACTTTCTCTTTGAGCATCAAATTGAAATTTCGTAAGAAGTTACAAAAAGAGGGTGGACTGTAGTTTTTTGTGTATTGTTTTCAGGTCCGAAGGTCGAAACAGTGATAAGTGGCACGTTGTACAAGTTCGCTCTACTGAACTAGTCTATAGTCAGGGCATCGTGGGACATTTGACATAACTCTTTCTTGAAGAATCCAATATTTATCAAACTTGTGGAGCTGGGAAAAGGACTCAGAGGGCTACCACAAGGCGCAACTTCAGACCTTGAAGATCCGAGATTACAGCGATAAAACAGATTCAATATCACGCTCCTACAAAATAAAAAGAAGATGTGCAGCCTTTTTAAAAATTTACATAAGTTTGGTTTGAAAAATTAGTTTCAAGTGATTCAAAGGGCATAGTGAAGCATAATTATCATTAATTGATGCCCCGAAGAAAGAAAATGGAAATACCTAGTAAGCAACATAAAATCTCTACCATGACTCGTGAAAAAGAGAAAGAAATGCAACATGGTATATCAAAATTACAAGACCAAGTGCAACAAATTTCACTCTCACAAAAAGTAATAGAAGCTAAGATGGATGGTTTAAATAAATTCATAATGAATGGCATAAAAGTTAAGATGGAATCTAAGATGGATGGTTTAGAAACAAAACTGAAAGGAAACATTGAAGATTTGAAGAAAGACATCGAAGGTTTGAAAGGAGGTTTGGCCAAGTTGCTACAAGAAATGCTTCCTAATCGTGAAAAGGTAGTAGAGGAAATTCATGATGAGAACAAATTAAATGTTAATCATGATTTCATAAAATCTAACGCTGGATTGAAAACTCACCATGTTCCAAAGATCAATATGAAGAAGTTTGATGGCAAGGATCCCGTAACATGGATACTACAGATGGAGAAATATTTCAATCTCCATAATGTGCAAAACACACAAAAGGTACGCATTGCAACTTTATATTTAGAACCCAAACAGTTTGTATGGTATCGATGGCTTTGCTCTCATCAACAAATTGTCACTTGGTCAAATTTTATGGAGGAAATGATAGCACATTATGAGGACACAAAAAGCAACACCTTCTTTAGCCAATTAATAAATCTCAAACAAAAGGGTTCAATGGTGGAGCACATTGAGAACTTCCAAAAATTGAATAGAAGGGTAAAAGATATTCCAGAGAGCATAGGATTGATGTGTTCATAGGGACTTTAAAGAATAACATCCAACATGAAGTTCGCCTTTGGAAACCTGATTCATTAGAGAAGGCATTCAGGTTGGCAAGAAAAATTTAAAGCAAAATTATGGCAACAAGGAAGCCTACCACTCACAACGATAAAGATGGAAGTGTCACTTCCCCTAGCCCTCCACAACCTACAACGTTGACACCACAACAATTGGAATAAAAAAAAGCAAAAGGGCTTTGTTACAGTTGCAATAGCAAATACACTAAAGGTCATAAGTGTGCCGAGAATAAATTATTTTACAAGAGGAGGAAGAAAAGGAACAAGAAACGTCAAAAGAAGAGGGTATACACCAGGAACCAGCCCTAGAGAAAGAAGAAAAGAATTCGACCATATCTTGTAAAGCATTGGCAAGAATTACCACTCCTCAAGCCCCTCAAGATAGAAGGACATATCTAGAAGAAAAATATAATAGTGTTGATTGATTTGGGTATTACCCATAATTTTATTCATTGTAAGATAGCCAAGGAATTGAATTGAATAGCACCAGAGTATCAAGTGATGGTTGCAAATGGAGGAACGATAAATTGCTCTAGAAAGTGCCATATATCAAGCTATCCATCGGAGAATATGTATTGAATAGTTCAACGGTTTCCATTCCAATGGGTAGTGTTGATGTTGTACTAGGAGTCCAATGGCTACAATCCTTGGGTAAGATAGCTTTTAATTTTCAAGAACTTTTCTTGAATTATTTTCAGAAGCAAAGGAGGTTGAATTAAGGGGCATCGTAGGTAAACATGGAAAGATAATCAGCTCTAATAGCATGACAAAGCTTCTAAAGAAAGAAAAATGGGGCATAATTGCAAATTGTGTTCACTAGACGTTCCCACATCGAAATCATCTATTTCTCTAGGTCTCCAAAAAGATTTGGACAATCATTCCAAGGTATTTGAGACTCCCAAAATCCTCCCACCTATTCGTGATCATGATCATGATATTCATTTGATTCCAAGAAGTGTTCCTCCAAACATCAAGCCTTACAGATATCCATATGCCCAAAAGAGTGAAATTGAACGTATGGTTGCAGAAATGCTAGAGGATGGTATAATTCAACCTAGTCAAAGTTATTTCTCTGCTCTAGTAGTATTGGTGCACAAGAAGGATGGATATGGCACGTGTCCGGATTATAGGGAGCTCAACAAGCTCACTATTAAAGATAAATTTCCCATTCCTGTCATTGTTGAATTATTGGATGAATTACATGGAGAAATTTACTTCACCAAGTTGGATCTTCGTTCAAGATATCATCAAATCAGAATGAAGACTGAAGACATTCCAAAAACAAAATTTAGAACACAAGAGGGTCATTATGAATTTTTGGTCATGCCTTTTGGCCTTACGAATGCACCTTCTACATTTCAAGGTCTGATGAATTCCATTTTCAAACCCTTCTTTAGAAAATTTGTGTCAGTATTTTTTTATGATATACTAATCTACAATAAGTCTTGGAAAGATCATGTTCAACATGTTGACAGGGTGCTCAAACTATTGGAGGAGAAACAATTATATGCAAAAGCCTCCAAATGTTTCTTTGGAGTACAAGAGGTGGAATATTGTATCTTATGAAGGTGTTAAAGTAGACCCTAGAAAAATTAAAGCCATTAAGGAATGGAAAATCCCCACATCCATATAGCATCTGCGAGGATTTCTCGGGTTGACAGGGTATTATTGCAAGTTTGTTAAGAATTATGGGAGAATAGCAATGCCTCTAACAACATTACTGAAGAAAGATGCATTTTCTTGGACTCTAGAAACAACAAAGGCTTTTGAACATTTTAAAAAGGCCATATGCCAAGCACCGTCTTAACTACGTCAAACTTCACAAAAACCTTTATTATGGAATGTGACGCCTCAGGGAATGGAATTGGTGTTGTTTTAATACAAGAAGGAAGGCCCATTGCTTTCGAAAGTCATCCAATCAAAGGAAAGTATTTACACAAAGCTATTTATGAGAAGGAAATGTTGGCAATACTACATGCACTTAAGAAATGGCAACCTTTCCTAATGGGAAGACACTTCAAGGTAAAAATGGATCATGATAGTCTTAAATACTTTTTAGAACAAACATTATCTTCAGAAGAGCAACAAAAATGGGTCACAAAGATGTTGGGTTATGACTTTGAAATCATCTACAAAAAAGGGACGCAAAATGTTGTTGCAGATGCACTCTCAAGAAAGGATGAGGATGTGGAAGCATTGTTTTGTGCCATTTCTATTATCCAACCAGATTGGATAAACGAAGCAAGGGATGAATGGAAGAATGGCAAAGAACTATGGGCACTCATTCAAAAGTTGCAGCAAGATCTCAGTACATCTGATACATTTAGCTGGAACAATGATTCGTTATGGTACAAAGATCACTTATACCTCTGTAAGAATTCCCAACTCAAACAAAAGTTTCTTCTGAAATTGCACACCTCTCCATTAGGAGGGTACTCGTGATTTTTAAAAACTTACCACAGGGTTAAGAAGGATTTTTTTCGGATGACCTTAAATCTGATATTCAAAAGTTTGTGATGGAATGTTTGGTTTGCCAACAAAAGAAAGTTTCGGCACTTAAAATCCTGAGTCTATTACAACCTTTATCCATTCCAAGTCAACGATGGGAGGAGGTTTCAATGGACTTTATCACAAGTTTACCCAAGTCCGAAGGAAAGAGTGTCATCATGGTGGTAGTTGATAGCCTTACCAAGTACGTACACTTTTGTACATTATCTCATCCATTTAAAGTCAGTATAGTTTCTACTGCATTTATGGAAAAAAATTCAAAATCTACGTGGAAACCCAAAGATTATTGTGAGCGACAGAAATCCCATTTTCACTAGAAATTTTTGGACAGAATTATTTTCTTGTTTGGGTACTCAGTTAGCTCATAGCTCATCTTATCATCCCCAATCTGATAGGCAAACTGAGATAGTGAACAAATGTTTGAAAGGATATCTTTGTTGCTTTGTATCTGATTAACAAACACAATGGGTCATGTGGTTGCCTCTGGTTAAATGGTGGTATAACACTTCCTTCCATAATGCAACAAAAATGACCCCATTTATGGCACTTTATAGATATCATCAAACGTGTGTCACATCATCTTTAAGGCAAAATTATAAGGTTCAAGCAATCGATCACTACATCGAGCATCAACAACAAGTTCTCCAACTCTTAATGGATAACCTCACTATGTCACAAAATAGAATGAAACAACAAGCAGATCAACATCGCAGAAAAAGAAGTTTTGATGTAGGTGACTAGGTATTTCTACGATTACAACCATACAAACAAATGTTCCTCAAAATCTAAGAAGGATAATAAATTATCACCAAAGTACTATGGTCTGTACAAGGTGTTACAAAAGATTGGTACTATGGTATACAAATTGGAGCTTCCTGCATCTTCTGGAGTGCACCCAATTTTCCATGTGTCATGATTAAAGAAGATTATAGGTGACAAGCTCCCAGTTCAAACAATATTTGCCAAAACCTGACGAGGAAGAAAAAATCATATTAGAACTTGAAGCAGTCACAGAAACAAGAAATCGGCAACTATGAAATTGATCAATTTCAGAGTATCTGATCAAGTGGAATAACTTGCCTGCTAAAGATTCCACATGGGAAGATGAGAATTTTATACAGAAGCATCCTGAACTACTCAAGTGTTGAGGACAACACTTTTTTGGAGAGGGGCATGTTAGGTCCCTATAATACTAGTGTATTCCCTTTATTATTGTCATTCTAACCCCTTATTATTATTGGTGTGCCCATGTTGTCCACATATTGTTATTATTGTGCCCCATAGAAGCCCACTATTGTTATTATTATGCCCTTACATTATTATTGTTATGTCGACTTTGATTATATTGTCACCCCTTAGACTCCTATATATAGAAAGGAGGTTTTGTCATTTGAATCACCCAAGAACTGTTCATTTCTTTGATGTAAAAGAGGTTGCCCCCTAGAAGACGCTAATTTTGAAGTCGTTGACCTATCTTTCTTCTATTTTGTGAGTTGGTTGCATAACATATTGTAACTGGCAAATTGTGCTTTTTCCTTTCTTTTTAGTTGCATCAAACTCTGAGCATCATTCCAGGCCTAACCAAAGTGTGGACAAGGGGAGGGGGAGGCAACCCAATGTGGACCCAGTGCACACATGTGTACCCGGATGAGAAAAGTGATGAATGGGGTTAAAATGACCAGAAGGGAGAGATGTATATCGTGTCAAGAAGCAGGACCACGTAGCCAAAATTGGGATTTCCCATGTAGTGTCAGCCCTAAAGCTAATGGCTAGTAAAAGAGATCCCACGGGACTGGGATACAAGGCTAACTACCGAATTGGGTATACGCGACAAGAGTGCAAACCTAGCCCACTCTTTCCGCTGAATCCCCCCACCAATCCATGCCCATAAGTGTCTATGATAAGTAAGTCAAATTACTCAACTAAACTAATGAAAAGTCATACCTTTCGGGTCGGGAGGCACACCTTCAAACATATGATCATAACAAATGGGTAAGGGATCACAAGGCTAGCTCAGACGGCAGAGAAAATGGCACATCGAGCTATCCAGTGGCTGCAAGGGGCTACTAGTTGTCCATTGAAGACAATATTGGAGGAAAATTTTCTCCTATGGATATCACCCACGAAGTGGTGGGTAACAAGTCTCATGCACTACTTCCTCGGGCTGGAAGTATGGCAAGGTGATGGGGAATTGTTTGTGTCTCAACGCAAGTATGTCAACGAGATACTGCAGAGATTTCGCCTAGAGAGCTGTAAGGCCATGGAAACACCTCTAGTGACCAACTTGAGGAAGGAGAATGCCACTTCAGGTGAAGAGGTTGATGCTACTATTTACCGACAACTAGTGGGTTCACTGATCTATATTCTGAACACATGACCAAATATGTGCTCTACAGTCAACCAACTGAGCCAAGCTATGGTTAGGCAAACCAAATTGTATTGGAAGGCAGCTAAGCATGTTTTACAGTACCTCAAAGGCACTATCCAGTATGGATTATGGTACAGGGGACAGAGGGAGTGAAGTTGTGTGGTTTCACAGATTGGCAAGGAGTACATCAGGTGGAATTTTAAGTGTTGGGTCCACAATAGTTTCCTGGTACAACAAGAAGCGGATATTTGTGGCACCTAGCTCGATAGAAGCTAAATACATGGTTGCAAGTCAAGTAGCATGTGAGGCGATCTGGATGAGAAAGATACTTGTTGGATTGTTTGGTTAAGAGATGGATCCAACTGTGATTTATTGTGATAATCAGAGTCACATTAACCTCTCTAAGAATATGGTATTTCACGATCAATCCAAGCATATACATATCAGTATCATCATTTATGGAACTGTGTGCAAAGGTGGATAATGTTACTACAATACATTTCGACAGAGGAACAAGATGTTGACATCTTGACAAAGGCTTAGTCAAGAGGGAAGTTCGAATTCCACAGGTACAGGATAGGGGTGGTTGATAATCTCTTTCTTTATAAGAGGGAATGTTGATATTCGAGAAGTGTAGCAAGAAAGTCCCAATTTGGCTTTCCCTTGGTCAAATTGAGAAATTTGAATTTCCACATCAACAAACAAATTTGAATTTGTTGCATCATGCTCATCACAGAAATGTAGAAAGGATGCCAGCACTGTGAATGTGTGAGGTCAGTTGGGGTGTGGTGAAATGAGAGTAACTTGATTCATGTGATAGGTTGTGCACTCGTCATCACACAGGGAGATTGCTAGTGTGATGAGCGCGCAGATTTGACATGAAAAAATCGCAAGGCCAAGGAGTTGATCACAAGAGAGAACACCTGATAAGTATGATTTCGGACGAAGATAGTGTTTGAGATGATCAACTTCATTGTTGCATGATTGCATGAGGGATGGACACTCCCAACCCAAATTGGATGTAAGAAAAGTGCATGAAGACGGACATGCTATAACAAAGTCGTGGATTCAGTCATTAGTGAAAATTTGAAATTTCGAAATATCACACCCAGAATAGTAAATATTCTTTACACGGGGGTCCACGTCGAGCGCAACCATGCAGATAGACGGATTGTGCATGAGAAGCCAAATTTGATTTGGTTCGAAGGGCTTACCAAAGTCACAAGGTCCTAACATACACATCAACGGACGTTGAAGTGCCTCGACTCCCTGGCACGTCCCAGAACTTTCCAGAATTGAAAATTTGCATTTTGAGATGTGAACCAGATCATGCATGGTTTGAGGATAACTGTTGTTGTTGATTTCAAAACTACTCTTATGATGCCAACCATCTCTGTCACAAACCTCATTAATTTTTCCAGCTTCAGCAAGCCGACTTGACGAGTTGTCTTCATGCAACACACAAGATGATGACGAGTGCGAAGAGTTTTGTGTGTTGAGATTGTTCTCATCATGGACAGCCTCACTGCTTGGTATCGATCGAGGAGATAACTCATCAGATGAAGAAGCAAGAGAACAGGGAGTATCTTCGCTGCATGTAGATGCACTGTGAATGGTAGGACACACAGGCAAGTGAGGTGCAAAGGAAGTTTTGGTATGGACGTTTGCTTTGACCGATGCGCATTCCAGATCTAAGTTAGAGTGTACATGAGAGAACAATAGATCACATCATGTACTTGGGCATTCATCACAACATACGGAAGCATGGGAGTGATGACAACCCAAGATTGGAGGTTGATCGAAAGAATTAAATGAGCATGATGTTTCACCAAGATTAGCGGATTGAGAGTCGATCAAGAATAGAAGCCTACACATGACCGCAATTTGAGCCAGCAACTTTAAAATCAAGCAAATGCGCGTAGCTAGCTTGTGAAGTGGATTGATCAAGCGAGTCATGCTACAAGGAGTCATGGCTTGTAGATGATGCAGGATAGAAGAGACGCAGATTGGACTCAAGGCTTGGGTTATGAACGGTGATGTCCTCTTGCGGAATGGAGGAATGAGTCTTCACCATAGGCTTTCTGAGCCATTCTGGAATTTCCTCCATTAGAGCGGGAGATGGCTAAGCAGATGAGTTGAGAACATGTTGTGCAGATTTCTCACCTTTGCGACCATTGCGAGGGGGTACTCGCTACGCAAATTTCTTATCTTTGCAACCACTACGAGGGGGCAACCACATTGAGACCAGAAAGGGAGGAGGACACGGAACAAATGGGGTGTTGGGCTCCTCCTCTGTAAACTGAGGGGCCTCATGATCGGCAAGAGTCAAGGGAGAAGGGAAATCAAGAGGTTCACCATGTCAGGAAACATGAACCAAGCGTTTCAACTCTTGGCTCATGAAGTCAAGGTCCACAAACTATTCAGGAATTTCGTGACAGAGGTGAAGGAAACGGGTAGCAAAGTCCTCAACCGATTCGCCAGGCTTCATTCTTAAATGAGAGATTCTTTCATAGACATCTTGGTGGTTACACTTATCAAAGGCTTGATGAAGCTCCTTAAGGAGAGTGAGAAGGGAATGGATGGAAGCAGTTGGCAAGGTATGACACCACCGATTAGCACAGACCTTCAAAGGTGAGGAAGAAAAGAATGCAAACAAGCTCTTCATTATCGACTTCATTAGATTCGCAGAAATGAAGAAAATCATAAATGTGCTTGGTTACGGACGTTCTGTCCTCCTCATCGTCAATCTTTAACAAGGACAAGTGATCGAGAAGCTCATCGGGGATTGATAGTTGACTAAGGGAGAAATGAGAGAAAGACCTCGAGAGCACGAATTGTGTATGATCCATTTGGTAAGAGATTCAAACCAAATGTAACAGTCTCAACTTGTCGTCTGGCTCTCCTTCTAGCCCCAGAAATGTTGACGGTGCTGGACCCGCCAACATTTAGGGGATCACCCAGGTATGAAATCCCAACTAGACCTCACACTGTTTGGTGTAGGAGTCCCATCCAGTACGATGGCCTGGTTGCCATTATCTTAAAGATATGCCTTAGCTTTTGCTTGTTAGCACGTGAGAGAGGTTTGTTTTGTCTCCGAACAGCGAGGTTCGCATGCCTGGTGAGTGCTTAGTGTTGCTTGTGTTAGAGTTCTTTCACTGTAGAGGGAAAGGGTGGAAGTGAGTCTCAAGTTGAAAGGGAATAGTCCCAACTTTGTTAGAGACACACAACACAACAGGACATTCGCAGCTTCCAGCAGAGTAGTCCACACAGATGCAACAGTCACAAACACAAGGTGAACAGATACCACGTACAACACCAAGCGGAATAGTCCACACGAGTGCGACAGGCATTATAACAAGTTTACAAGAATGAATTTGTCGAGTGTCCAACGGGATAGCCCACACGGGCGAGACAGCGTTAGCAACTAATACAACACACTTCCAATAGCATATGTACTAAAACAACCAAAATAATTCAATTGTCTTAATACAGGTTAAAGAAACATACCTTACAAGCGTCCAAAGAATAGTCTTACAAACAAATACAATACCTATGTGAAAACATGTTGGCCTGTTAACAACGTTCTGAATTAAGCGAAAGTTCCAAGACACCTATATACACCATTACATCACTAACCCCAATAGCGAGGCGTTGGAGCCACTGCTCGCTCCTCAAAGAAAAGATTACAGACTCTCAAGGCTATGTGGGAAGAGCCAAGGTGAAAAGTCTTTTGCATGTACAAATGAGGGGTATTTATAGCCAAGGGTAAAACTGACCCTTGTGACTATTCGACTTCCCTCATGAATGTTTGACTTACATGACTCTCCAGATTTACATATGGGTCTCTTGAAGTTTCACATTACATTACATTGATTACAAAAGTATGGCCCACAATAGTGATGTGGCCGAGATGACTAATGACATGACTCGACACGACAGAGCTTGTATGTTCATGCTGATGCTGGTGTGCATGTTGAGTTGCAGTGTCATTGAGTAATGGAATCATGGATGTGCTCTTGGTGTATCATAGCTTCACCTCCGCGTGGCAAGGTGTGTGGAGTCTTCGATGATCTTCGTATTAACTTGATGTTGCTTGCACATGTCTCTCCTTCGCTTGTACTTTGGCATGCTCCATGTGTTCGTCCATTCGTGAACAAGTCTCCTTGCATGTGCTCCTTGTTCATCTTGTTCGTCGTCGTGCCATGTCTCATCCATGTACCTGTATCTGCAATCACTCAACACAAGGTGACATCAAATCCAGAAATCTCTTAGTCTACCATGATGCATTGTCTTTCACTTTTGGATGCAGGTGACGGGGAGAGAGGACAAGGCTTTGCAACTGTGCAAGGCAGATTTCAAGCCGGGATGCAGGCTTCGGGCACTGTCCATAAAAACTGCGTAGAGGTCACTTGGAGGCCAACATGGGCAATCCGGATCAGCAGTGACTGTCTGCGGAATCTAGCTTGACTGGAGGGCAAATCTACACAACTTTTTCAGGGAGACAGTGCAGGCAGCAGAAGGAGACTAGCAGTGAAAACTGCGCAATTTCTCTAGGGTGCTGGCAGCGAGCTACGGGAGTCTGCTAGGAAAAATTGCGCAATTATTCTAGGGAGTTGGCAGCATGTTGTTGGCAAAAACTGCGAAATGTTGTTAGGCTGGTCTATTGGACATCCATGTGTAGTTTCTGAGCTGAGCACGATGCTGGGTAGATAGGGGACTTCTCATGAAAACTGGGCAGTTTTCATGATGAGAGTAGCAAGCTGGCTGATGGGCATACTAGCTGGAAAAACTACGCAATTCTTTAGGGCAGTGCAGTCACAGCCAACGGGTGTCTGTCCGGCATGTCTACGCAGTGTCTTCAGTTAGTGGAAGTGGGCATGCTTGGCAGCTTCTGCACAATTTTTTGGGGGAGTGAGGCCCGCGGTTACTGCCCAGTCAAACTCTCTGATTGACCAGCTAGAGGCTTGGTTGATTTTCTTGCGAGCAGTGCAGATTGAGATGGCTTGTTGGGAAACTTATGCGTCGTTCTGGGTGACAGTCAGTCGAGTTGAATCCAGGATTGTCCAACGCAGACTGCCTGGGAGGCAACCTCAAGCTCTACGCAATTCTACAGAGCAGTACATGTTCACTGAGGGCTGAAACTGCGCATTGTATCTTAGCGGAGGTTCAGCTGTTGGAGTTGATCTGGTCGACATAGCTTCAGCAAAATGACTAAGTGTGTGAACGAGTGACTTCGTACATTCATGACCTTACGAACACACACTCAATATGACTTGACGACAAGACGCCTCAAACCATCAAGGCAACGTACACTCAATGTAATTAACCGACGATCTGAGCGACAATCACGAGACTTGTGATAGGTCGTTGAACGACCGTGACAACACTTGTGCGACAGTGCATACAACTTCGTGTGTGAGTGTGACAAATGTTTACATAGCGAACCCAACTTGTACACATGAAGAGGGACCTTGTGCATAGCCAGAACATGGTTGCAAGCATGACATGGTGACCAACATGGAAAAAGATGTCTGATGAACGATCAAGCGAGGAGGGTGCAAAGACTCGACACGGGCTCAAAGGATAAGCCCGAGTGCTTGCAAACATCAAGGAAAAACCCAAGGAAGGCTCTGAAATTGGGTGCAGGGCAAAATTTTGGAGGGTGTTGTAGCCGCTACAACACTTGGAAAAATACATCTCATTTGGAAAGGCAAAGTGGAATTTTATGATTTTATTATCTACATGTATAATTCTAATGGTGATCAATAGAGTTGTGATGTTAAGATACATTCAAATAACCTAAACACAACAAGACATGGATTCAGCAAAGGCCTACACAAATAACCTTAAAAGAGAACAAAACTCTAGAAGACTAGCAAGATAATATACTTAGAGGTGACAAGAAATTCTAATCTAAATACAATAAAATGAGGTAGAAATTGTACCTCGCAATTCTCAAGATGTAATTCTGCAGTGATGTCTCTAAATACAATAAAATGAGGTAGAAATTGTACCTCGCGATTCTCAGGATGTAATTCTGCGGTGATGTCCTTGATCAAATCCTCGCGATTTCCTAGAACCCATTCACTACATATAAACAAAGAGGGGAATTAGGAAAAGGGTTAAAGAGAACACCATCAACAACACAATTAGAGAAGCTACTACCTATTACACAGATATATGAATGTTGAAATGGCATTCATCCAAAAATATACAAAATCACAATATTTAACTCTAAATTCAAACAATGAATGCTTATTGTTATGTATGAACTAAACTGCAATTAATAAAACACACAAGAATTGATAATTAATAGGAATGGTAACAATGTACACAACAACCAAAAAATTGTACATTTTAACAAAATATAAATCCCAACAAAAAGGAATATTTTGAGGTGAATAAATATCATGCAAAGAGAGAAAAAATTGACCTTACTCAGATGTTTACTACAAAAAAATTGATAGACTTCATACATGTTCCTAACTTCCCATCATAAATGCATATCATGAGCATATTGAGATATTTCAATGTTTCAACAGTAATCGTACACTTTTACACATCACCCCTATAATGCCCTCCAACATCTTTCCTCAATTCATCATTTTGACCATGGTAATCACTACCTCATGCTTATTCCATCTCCATTACCTAGATGTCAACTAACAAAATTACATGAAAAAAGGAAACATATAAAATTCTCTATCCCATCCTTTGATATACAACATTCAATAGCCTAGTTCATATAAAAACCTTATAGCAATTTGTTAAACCACTAGCTCAAGTTGGAAATTCTAATATTTACAATTTCCCTATAAAACTTCATCATTTTTGTGCACATTAACAAATACGTTTTTACTCGTAGCCTCGAACCCTATATCTTGTTTATCCAACTTCTACAGGAATTAATTTTACAAGTCATCCACAAACCTAAACACTTTGTTCTTTACTCTTAGCCTTGAATCCCACATCTTGTTTATCCAATTAATGATTTCACAAATCTAAACACGTTGTTTTCTACTCTTAACCTTAAAACCCACATCTTCTTTATCCAATTAAGGATTTCTATAGGGACTAATTCTACAAGTCATCCATGAATCTAAAACATAGTATTCAAAACCAGAAACAATGATCTGTCTGGTCCATCTATCAAACTAGTTTTTGAACCGAAATCGAAAAATCAGACTGGTCAGATCTCAATGAATTGGTCTTTAAAATATTTCATGAAATAATTAATTTTAATGAACAAAAACTATTCTTAAGATTTAAAACCATGATTCCAAACCAATAGAAACAAAATATGCAAAGTTTGTTCATCAATATATCATATAAAGGTGTATATATCAAAATGGCATCGAGTGCAATACATATCAACAATGAAATCAAATGCAATCCAAAATCAATGCAGTGCCACTATAATTCTACATATTAGCGATCAACATTATCACTCCTCATCATGATCAAACTCAACACCACTATTAGACATGGGATCATCAACATGAGCTACATAAACATCATTTGGCTCAGAGTTTGAGGAATCCTCAAACTCCTCTGCAACCTTAGTGGTAGTAGTAGCAAGAACAAAACTAAACATGAAACTACAAATCATTAATCAACATGATCACTCATGAAACTCATCGTTGGTTCAACACTAGCAAAAATGGGATCATCAACAAGAGCTACAGAAACATCATCTATCTCAATGTCTTCAGACTTAGATTGCTCAACCTTATAATATGGTAGAAATTGAAAAAATTTAGCATGCCTAACAAATGATTTTGGTTTGAGTGAAGGGTTCATCTCCTCAACCTTATAATATGGTAGAAAAAGCTTAAGCATGCCTAACCATTTATTTTTGTTCGAGTGAAGAGTACATTTTTGTTAAGACCATGGTAAAGGAGTTCAACAATCAATACCACCAACATCTACGAAGTTCAATAATCAATGCCACCAACATCAAGGTACTTAAACGGCTTCATGCTCTTGATGAAATGCCAATCTCATACCCTCATGCATGACAGAATCAAATGGAAACATTGTAATCTCCAAAATCCTGAAATCCTTAAAACCATTAAGTATGCTAGTATTTTTTTTGTATCCTAAAGGAACCCAATAGCCCGTCGGACACATAACTACTAGTAAACCTCCGGGAGTCCATGGTGTGTCCTCTCCATAAACCAGGTCACAACCAAGGGGATTTGAACCATGGATCTCTTTGTTTTCATATATTTCACATTACTTTGATCAGCAATAAAGTTGGGCCCCTGGGACAAGTTTGCTGGATTTTGAGTGAGATCTAAAATTCTATTTTCTCCATATGAAACCCAATGAGACTGAAACCACTCCCACACGTCCTAAGTCATTTCATGGTAATGTTAAAAATTTAAGTAAAAGGATGAAAACAAAAGATAAAGGAAATGTCACTTTAACTTTAAGAATTTAAGATTACCATTGGTTTCCAACATTGTTAAGATTCAAATGTGTGAGGCAAAGGAGAGGCGAGGCATGCTTTTAAAGGATTGGAGGGGTTGTTTTTGGAGGTAAATAACCCCTAGTTTCCATCAAAACCGCTCACGTATGCCAAAAACCATGTCCCATGGGGTTTGTGACCGAGTTGGTAATGAACTGGTCGGTTTATGGTCAATTTGAAGGAAACCCAAGCCCTCCAAGACATCTAACCACATTTAATGACCAATTCGACCATGCCAACTAATGAACCGACCGGTCTGACTAGTTATCGGTTCGACACGACCGTTTTGAATACTATGATCTAAACACGCCTTATTTTGTTGTTACTTATACATGCTCCCTTTGATATGTGGTTTAAACCCACCCCTACAAAATAAAAATATAAAATATAAAAAAAATTGTCCTCAACACTTCCATGACGTTACCTAAAATTTGGGTGATGTCTCCACACATCACCCAGACACGTTTACCCATCCCTATGTTTAATTGTCCTATAAATTTGGTGGAACATTACATTGTTCTAGCATAGAAATTGTTAGTTTTTGGATATTATGTTCTCAAACAAGTGTTCTAGTCTCTAAGGTGTCAAAGAGGCTAAGGAACATGAGATCTCCAATACCGATAAATGGTTTCACGAGATATGCATTTGAAACACCTTAACTAAATAGATTGGCTGGATAATTAAAATTTCCCAAGTATAACTTAGGAAAATTGATTAATTAAAGTACATTAATTAAGGAAATCAACTTCTGCTCTAGAGACTTCTCAAAAGTAATTTGATGGAGTCTAAGATTATTTGAGCTATCAATCACGATTAGATCTTGGTCGTTGGTGCTCCAGTGAGAGAATTATAAGAGGAAGTTGTTGGGGCTTGAAGAAGACACATCAAATGAGCAAGGGGCCAAGGCAATGCAAACTTCCCAACGCACAATTTCCAGCTAGGGAGGAGTTTGAGCCAGCTTAGCATCAATGAGAGGGTTTAGTAGAAACTGGAGGGAGAATTCCATAGATTTCCTAAGTCAGAGGGAAGGTCATTTTCTTCTACAGGAAGGTCGTACCAGTGCGTGGTAGTTCTCTAGTGCACAGATTTGGGTAGAAAATCGAATTTCCATTTGTGGGGAATCAATTCCAAAGGATAAAGCAAGTTGCCTAGTATGAGTCAGGAACACCAAAGGAGTGCAAGATCAGCAAAACCTCAATTTCCAGCTAGTGTGTATTTCATGCAACAATGTTTTATGTGTGCATTTACTGGAAGAGGCCAAGTTGATTTTGCAAGGGAAACAGAGGATTTCCAGGTCGATCTGCAAGTTGGAGTGGTGGAAATAATTTCCTGAAGTTTTGCCAGTGTTTTGGCAAGCAAATATATACACTCTAATTTGCTGAATATAATAAAATATAAACCCTCATCTACTACACCCGTTTTCCCTTCGGTGCTTTTCTGGGGACATTAGTCCAAAACATTGATGTCATTTTTATGTGTGTGCATATATTTCTCAATTCTTGATTTATTTCCACAACGTTTACTTTTAATTGTGAAGATTGCAGTAGTGAGCTATTTGTCATTTGTTAATTAAATAAAAGAAGACAAAACAATTCTATCACTTAGAAGAATAGTTTCCAATTTATTGCAATCCTGCATTCTTCACATGGTATTAGCACAGTAGTTGATCAAATATGAGGCTCAAAGGCGGAAGAAGCAACATTGTGCCATTTCAGAGGGGAATCTGAAGCACTGGTTCTAGATCTGCGCAAGCCAAGCCAGGGTTCAATTTACAAAGGAGCAAAAAATCGATTTCTAGATCCAAGTGGAGGAAAAGTTTGATTTCGCTTCATATCTATGGCCGCAGGCAATGGTATTGCCAGGAAGTATTTCCAATGAGCAGATCAGTCAGTTTGCTAAGTAGATCTAGGCACAAAAGATTTGCAGCAAATCCACAATAGTTGGCTACTTTGAAGAAAGAAATGGCCAAGTTAAGAGGATGGTCCAGAATGGGTTTCGGTAACACAGTCTCGCGTATTCCAAACAAGAATATGGCAAAGGACGTGTGGGATGCCATCATACAACTGTATGAGAATCCATCAAAGAATTGTAAAATGATTTTCAAGAAGACGTTGAGGACCATCAAGATGCAGAAGGGAGAAGGTGTTACATCCTATGTCACTAGAATTCAAATAGTCAGAGACGAACTAGCACCGTTGGGAGAGAAACCTGAAGAAAGTGAGTTAGTGTGGACAACTCTCAATGGTTTCACCAAGGAGTGGCATACTTTCGTCCAAGTTACTTTTGGGCAAGATACGCTACCTAGATGGGATCGTCTATAGAGTGACTTCACTCGAGAGAGTTGAGGCTTAGTCTTGCAACCGATACTATCAACAGCAGCAAGGGACCGAACGAGGAGGAGGAGGAGGAGGAGAACATAGCCCTTACAAGTAAGGGAAAGACAAAGAAGGGTCCTAGTCAAGGACAAGGCTTAGTGAAAGGAGAAAAGAAGAAGAAAGACTTGTCGAAGGTCAAGTGCTTCGGGTGTGATGAATTCTGTCACTTCATCTCCCAATGTCCTCAAAGGAAGAGGACAAGAAGTAGGAGCAGATAGCAACTTCAACAGAGATCGATGAGTTGACTGCCAAATTGGAGGAGTGTGCACTAATAGCAGCAATACCTCAAGGTGGAGGCGGAGCTTGATACCTTAGCGTGTTAAGATGGGCAGGGTCTAGCGCAAATGCAGCATGGAGATCAGTTAGATAAGTTCCAATTGTTGCAATAGGTCCATCATCTTTGTTACAGGGGCTCACATTATCATAGTAGCAAGTTTAGTGTCAGCAGAGCTAGTTGCAATCAATTCTAGAGAAACAGTACAGAGCTAGTTGCAATGCCACAGGCAGTGTGAATTGCTCAGTTGTAGGGTGCAAATGCAATTCTAACAAGGATTATTTCCCAGTGACAGATCAAGACTCAAAGGGAGTCTAGCTTCAGAGGGAGCAACCCTATGGAAACTTAAAGCCTCAAGTTCTAATGAGATCAGACTCACTATTGCAATAGTTGCAACAACAATGTGAGGTAGATCAGAGTATGTGCAATAGTGGATGGACAGTGTTGCCAGACAGATTCCTCATAGTGATTTCCGGTAACAGGAAGTTAGATCAGCATGAAAGGTGAAGAAAGGAGGTGTAACAGATGTCGGACGTCAACAACGTGGACAGTCCAGCGACAGGTTGAAGTGAAGGGATGTTGGGGAGAAATCACCTTCCTCGCTAAGAGGGAGTGTTAGTTTTTGGATATTGTGGTAGCCTCAGACAGGTGTTCTAGTCTCTAAGGTGTTAGAGAGGCTAAGGAACACGAGATCCCCAATACCCAGAAATGATTTCATGAGATATGGCTCTGAAACACCTTAATTAAATTAATTGACTCGTTAATTAAAATTTTGTAAGTTTGACTTAGGAAAATTGGTTAATTAAAGTATATTAATTAATGAAATCGTCTTTTGCTCTAGAGACTTCTCAAAAGTAATTTGATGGAGCCTAATATGATCTGAGCCATCAATCACGATTAGATCTTGGTCGTTGGAGCTCCAAGAAGAGAATTATAAGAGCAATTCAATGGGGCTTCAAGAAGACACATCAAATGAGCAAGGAAGCAAGGCAATGCAAAGTTCCCAGTGTTCAATTTTCAGCGAGGAATGAGTTTGAGCCAACAGAGGTTCACTGAGAGGGTTCAGCAGAAATTGGAGAGAGATTTCACGAGGAAATTTCCACAAATTTCCTGAGTCAGAGGGAAGGTCGTTTTGCTCTGCAAGAAGGTCGTACCGGTGGGTGTGAGTTCTCCAGTGAAAAGATCTAGGCAGCAGAACAAATTTCCAGTTGTCAGGAATCAATTCTGAAGGATAGAGCGAGTGCAGGATCACCAAAGGAGTGCAAGATTAGCAAAACCTCCATTTCCAGCTAGTACGTATTCCCCATAGCATTGTTTTTTGGGTGCATTTACTAGAAGAGGCTGAGTTGATTTTGCAATGGAAACGCGAGGTCGATCTACCAATTGGAGTGGTGTAGATAACTTTCTGGAGCTCTGCCAGTGTTTTGGCAAACAGATCTATGTACTCTCTAATTTGTTGAAGATAATAAGATATAAACCCTCATCTGTTGCACCTGTTTTCCCTTCGGTATTTTTTAGGGGACGTTGATCCAAAACATTGGTGTCATTTTTATATGTGTGCACCTATTTCTCAGTTCCTGTTAATTTTAGGTAAACATGTTCTTTGCATAGGACAATTACTTCAAAGATCCATATAGCTCATTTTCCAATCCATTATATTTCCATTAGCAATCACATAAATAATTTTGACAGTAATTGAAGAAAGAACAAAAACAAAAATGGTTGAAGAGAGGCCAAGACAAGAGAACACAAGAATATGGCTCAATCCAGGGAAAAACCCCAAGATGGGGAAAACCCTTGATCAATTCTTCTTATTATTCGTACCAAATGTTCAGCAGAGAGAGAGAGAGAGAAAGTACATCAATTCAAATTCAAAATTGACCTTCCAATCACTGTCCTTAGATTAATAGATGGTCTCTTCAAAGTAGCAATTCTGGAGCAGTCAAAGTGTCCTCTGAAGCTGGTGACATACTGCTGTAGAAGCTTGGTGTGGTTAGGGCTACTTACAATCCATCCATCCATTACCAAGAGACTATTTGCAACATGCTGCTGCTGCTCAAGGGTTTTGTGCAAACTTTTGAGCTCTAGTTAGGGCATCACAAAAACCCTAACTCTGCTCCAAGTCACCATGATTCTTTGTAAAAACTTACTGCCCTTCAACGTTGCCTTCCTGCACCATTGTAGGCCAACATTCACAAGTCACCCAACAATAGACAGATCTGCTACAACACTACATGTGGCCTCCCTAGGACATGAAAACACCTTGTTTCAGTCTTCCCTAACCCTGTACATCTGCGGCTTGTTGTTGGTTGGCTGTGGCTAGGAAAAACACCCTAGACCAGGTCTCTCGAATCTCACAACAGTCCCCAACTATGTTGTTGTAGTAGCACTACCCTGTGGCCCACTGAACAGAGATATTAATCCACAAAACAAGCACACAAACACCTCCTGATCTGGCCAGAAGTCCTCTTTCCTAAACCATCTTGAATCAACCCTAAAACAGCTCCTTGCTGACTGCTCCAAGCCCAGATATCTGCGACCTCTCTCTGCATGACATCCACACCTACGAGAGAGACAACTTTCTCCCCAAACTCTTGCCAGCTGCCTCGTTTCCCTAGCCTCAGATTCGCTGCCCTATTTCAGATATTAGATGCTCAGAGGATGTGTCCCAAATGAGGTTGGAGGACACCTATATATACAAATTGGTGAGGGTCAATAGACATGACGATTGGTCCTTGTGGAGGCAAAGCCGACCTTGACACACTGCATATGAGTGGACAAAAATTCAAAAATGCATTTCTCCTTATCTGAAGTTGATGATCTTTAAGTCAATTTTGGTCCTCTCGAAAAGAGGAATTTAATACAATAATCATCTTCATCAAATGAGCTGTCCAGAGTGGAATTTGACCCTAGTTGCCAATTTTAACAGCTCCTGATTTATTTCCGCAGTGTTTATTCTTAATTGTGAAAATTGCAATAGTGAGCTATTCTTTACTTGTCGTTAATCAAATAACAGAAGACAAATAAACTGTATCAGTTAGAAGAATAATATCCAGTTTATTGCAATGGTAGATTTTTCACAGAAACTCCTCTACCAATTTATTCTAGCATAGTTTTTGAGGTTGTTAACTAGATACCCCTCTCCTAATTTTTTATTTTCCTTACCAGAATCGACACATCCAAATGTCATGATCCATTTGCGTATGACTTAATTTTCAACAACAAATAGAACATATTTTACAAGTAGGAATTGGCTTTTAAGGAAGAGCAAAAGCATGCATATAGATAACATGGATGGAGATTTATAACCAAGGAGTTTATACAATAGACAATATATATGTTCTAAGTTGTTAGAGTTATGGGGGGATCTTCACAAGGCCACAAAACATCCATATGTATCATTAATATATTTCTGATCATGACTAAGGCCATCCCTTAATAATTTGTTATCAATTATTGTAATACTAGCAATCGATTGTGCTTGGCCATGTCAAACATGTACATGTAGGCTCATTAAACCCTCAACAAGGTAGCACCCTACTCGAGTTACTTATAAATACACCACATATTCTCTTAAACTAGGTATCTTCCCTTGTGGAGAGCACTTATTCTTGGCATTCCCTCTTTCTCTCTCTAGTGCACTTGTCACCGAGTTATTGTGGAATTTGGGTTTATTTTGTTTCCACTCGCTGCCCTACTTTTGAATCTCAACATAGCATCAAAGTAAGTGTGAACCTTGCTCTCTCAGTTCTATAGCTTATTTGAACATTATTGCCTAATGGTATCTCTCAAGTTTTTCCTAGCATCCACAATCTTATAAACAACAAAAAATATCCAATAATCAACAACAAACTTACAGTAATTATTTCAAGTCTTCACAAAATCTATTTTGCCCTGCTTGTGAAACAAGCAGTGTCAAGATTATTTCATCTGTCCCACGTGTTAATAGGTCTTAATTATAATATGCAATCCCCATGGTTCTGACTTCCCACTCTGCACAGCCCTTTTTCATGATAACAATTACATATCACTTTTCTTCACATTTAAAGAAATATCCTATGCAGACCCACAATCAGCACTGTCTCCAACAGCTTATCCTAGAGGTTATATACTATATACTACTCAGCCTATCCTCTCTGCGCTATGGCTGCAAGTTTTGTGGGTAAATACAAACCAATGTCAACTCAGTAGCAGCTCCATCAATTTATTAGTGGTGCCTACTTTGGCGACTATGCTCACATGGAGTCCCTTCGAGCAACTCCTAATTCTGACTACTACTGGTAGTAGATTCACATTGCATCACTGTTAAACTTCTAACTCCAGATCTGATTTAATATTCCTGGTAGACTATCAACCCAGAAAAACTTAAATGTGAATGTACTAAATAAAAAATACATTGAAATTTTAACTCAGAAACTTTCAACTGAAGCAAACACAGGAAATAGTTCTCACACAGAAATTTAACCTCTAAACAAACTTCACTTTCTTAATCAGAACAGTGAGATCTCCCTAAATGGGAAACTGGCCCTGAAGAAATTTCACAGGCTACAGCCAATTCTGAGTTTTCCACAGGGCACCTGTACAGCTGGTATGACCCTCAGTCTTCAAAATTTCCCTGAATCAACCCATCGAACTGCTTCCTATTGCACACCCATCGCACGACCTGTACGGTCCTCAATTTCCTGTACAAATGAACTAAATTGATGTACAACCTGCTGTCTGGTTCGTTGTATGACAGCCCACAGAGGAGACCAGAACTGACGGAGGAGGCCAGCACAGTCAAGAAAGGAAACCTTTGCAGGCACGGAGGGAAATCGAGGGTCAGCAGCAGACTCCTGTCAAACCCAGCTGCGACAAAACAGATCACAAGAAGTAGCAGGGGTGCACAGGCAGCAGCACAGACAGGCACAGAATGGGAAGGTTGGCTAAACAGTGGCGGAAAAAGCAACAGCCGCAGGAGAGCCTAGCAGCAAGTATTGGCGAGAAACTGTAGTGGCAGGTGCCAGCGACCAGAACTGGCCAGTACAAGCGACCGTGGCGCAGGGTGTTGGAAATCGAGAGGTTTTTCAATTTTATTAATAGATTTCCATTCATGATAATTACTTGCGAGTCTGTCAACATTATTATTATTATTATTATATGTTCTTTCCTTATGAAGCAATTACCATAAAAAATGAAGATCACAAGACAATAGAACACAAGATATAGGCTCCAAGCAAAGGCAAAACCCCTACAAGCGGAAAACCCAGAAAAAACTCTTCTTATAGAATCAGATCAATTGAAATATCCAAGACCCATAACCATAGAAATTTCCACCTCTAAATGCCAAGTCAAATCATTCTTCCTTCCAGCAGATTCACCAGCAAGACAACAGCAACAAGAGATGTACCAAGGCAAATCTTCTTCCATACTTCGGCCTTCTTCATCATCTTCATTTTTTCTGTGATATTTTAGAAAAAAACTGTACAAAATTTGAATGATCTGCACCCTTTACAAATTTTGCGAGTGGTTATGAAGCCCAACCCACATGTTTTGGTATTCTGAAATAAACTTTTACGCATTCATTTAAAAAGTTTAAAGAGTGATTCTACTAATATTTATTATTTTTGCACAACTGAAACTAGAGAAATAATAACAATCACACACAATTTGACACTCTTATTTTTGGTCAAATGACCCTGGAAAAACTCCACTGCCTCTTGGGGAAAACCAGTGCTGGAAGGAGGCTATTATTTTGCTTCTTCAAGTAAATTTTACAACAGAGAAAAAGATAAACTTATCTCCCTTATCTTGTTTGCTGTGGGCACTGAGAGAATACAATGACAAGGAGTCACTACACAATCCTCTACTTAGACTGATACAAACTCCCAATTTCTGTGTTGCATTCACTGAGCCACTGCCTCAAATTTTGGCCTGAAAATAGCAGAACTCCTCCTTGAAACTCGATCCTTAAACTCTGACTAGAATACTGCTGGTACTGTGCTGAAATATCCTTTGTTCATTCACTGTAGTCTGACCAGTTCAGGGTCTCTCTCTGACACGAAATTTCTGACCTCGAATCTGGGTCTGCACTCACCCAAAATTCAGCCTAATTTTTGCTGAAGCTGAGGCCTGAACTCAACCCACTTCTCTCCTGAAATGAGACCAAAACACAGCCTGTTTTTTCCTTAAATTGACGAAAGAACCAGCCTGAAATATATCACAAAACTCGGCCTGAAATGAAGTCAGATACACAATAAAATCTCAGCTAAGAATTTGGGCTGCTCTCCACAACAAACTTGACCTCTCAGCTGATACGAAATTTCTAGAAAATCGTGCCAAGGTTCTGTGTTGTAGATTTGAACTGGTAGCCTCTCCAAGGGTTGGAACTCTCTTCCCAAAGTGTAGCAATCTCTCCTCCCTTCAGCTGCTCCACAAGCTGTTAGCTCTCCTTTGCTAAGTCAAGCTGCTCCTCAGCTCCTACGCTCTCCTCATTTCCTTTTGCAAAGAATGAATAATAAAAATTCCTTTTCCCTTCCTTTTGTCTCTTGAGAAAAGATTGGAACCCTATCCCTAGGATCTAGGGGCTGAGATTTAATCTCAAGCCATTAGATCAAGGGTTGAGATGAGTGCCCTACTTGACCCCTCATACATGTGGTGCCCTTCTTTTAAAAAGGCTTTCTAGTACTTTTAATGTTCTTTTGCACCATGGTCACTTTAAAGTAACTTATAAAACACAAGTCACTTTAATATTATAAAGTGAACTTCAGACTTTACCCATAAAGTCACTATTAGACATGTGACTTTAATAATTTAAAACATGCTACAACTCCACATAAAAAATACTTTAGCCCCTCTTGACATTGACAATTTCATAATGTCACTTAGACAAAAGGTAATTAAAGTGTCTCCCTAGGCCAAAAGGAAACACTGCCTTGGTACCATTCTCTCAACACTCTGTCATACCAAGGAAGTTGTTTCCCACCACTCCATCCTTATCTCTGAAGTGGATATGCTCACTCCTAGGTACTATCCTATCACCCACTACTCTCGCCACATCACCATCCAATGTTTTAGAAACCAGAACTGGTGACCGGACTGGTCCACCTAATGAACCGGGTTTCGAATCGAGACTGATCAGATCTAAACGAACCTGTTTTTAAAAAATACATTAAATAATTATTTTTTAATGAAAAAAACTAATTCTAAGATTCAAAACCATGATTCCAAGCTAATAGAAACAAAAAATGCAAGGTTTGTTCATCTATATACCATTTAAAGGTGAATATATCAAAATGGTCTCAGAGTGCAAAACATATCCACAACAAAATACATAATCAATGAGAGTCCAAAAGCTATGGGGTCACTGGTCTACTACAAGTCTACATATTAGTGATCAACAACATGATCACTCCTCATCATGATCAAACTCATCACCACTACTAGACAAGAGATCATCAACATGAGCTACATAAATAATATGGCTCAGAGTTTGAGGACTCCTAAAACTCCTCTAAAACTTTAGTAGTAGTAGCAAAAATAGACATCAAAACTACAAATCACTAATCAACATGGTCACTCATGAAACTCATCATTGATTCAATGCTAGTTGAAATGGGATCATCATCAAGAATACATAAACATCATCTAGCTCAAAGTCTTTAGACTTGGATTGCTCAACCTTATAACATGATAGAAATTGAAAAGGTTTAACATCCCTAACAAATGATTTTGGTTTGAGTGAAGGGTTCATCTCCTCAACCTTATAATGTGGTAGAAAAATATTAACATGCTTAACCAATTGTTTTCCTTTGAGTGAAGAGTGCATTCTTGTTAAGGACATGGTAGAGGAGTTCAACAATCAATACCACCAACATCAACAAAGTTCAACAATCAATGCCACCAATATCAAGGTTCTTAAAGGGCTTCTTGCTCTTGATCAAATGTCAATCTCATAACCTCACGCATGATACAAAACATTGCAAACCCCAAACTATGAAATCCTGAAAACCATTAAGTCTGTTGAATTTTGAGTGAAATCTAAAATTCTAGTTTCTCCATATGAAATCCAATGAGATCAGAACAACTCTCAAATATCCTGAATCATTTCATGGTAATGCTAAAAATTCAAATAAAATGATGAAAATGAAAATTATAGGAAATGTCACTTTTACTTTAAGAATTTAACATTACCATTAATTGCCAACATTGCTAGGGTTGAGATGTGTCAAGACTCAAGAAAATGAGAGGGTACCCATGTTTTTCTTGGAGGGACTAAATTTCGAGGAAAACAACCCCAAATTTCCCTCAAAACAACTTCAAAACTCAAAAAATTGCATTATGTGGGCTTTATGGTTGCCTTCGCAATAAATCGGCCGGTTTATGATGCAACCAGCAAGTTTGACCATAAACTAGCCGGTTAGGACCGGTTTTTCTAATTTTTTGGCAAAGCACAGGGTCAAACTGGGTTTTCTGCCAATTGAAAAACCCAATTTGACCGGTTATTAGTTCAGACCGACCGGTTTTTAAAACATTGTCACCATCAGACCTCTCTCTTGATTTGCACCCCCTCGCTAACTCATGTGCTTCCTTCAAGGAACCATAAAGCCTTCATGCCTTCCTCATCCTTGAAGAAGTCTCCTACACAAGTCTAGGAGCATCATCTCCATCCCCTGACACCTATGGTCCTGATGAAGATGCCCTTGTGGCTTATAGTGATCCTGTACTCTAAGTTCCTGCACTCAAAGATCCTGCACCCTATAAACCTATCACCCCAGAAGCCCGTAATCCTCCTGACCTCTGTGAACCTATATCTGTGGACCCTGAAACATGTAGTTTGCTCCTCTCTCTAGAAGCTTGTTGCTCTACATCGTCATCCTCCTGTGACGTCCTCATAGTCCTAGAAGGCTAAAACATGAACCTATAAAGTCTCTCCTCACGGACACCAATCACTCTAGCAGATGTCATGCTAGTTCCCAAAGGATACATCAACACCTGTCCATCCTAAAACAACATGACATATCCTCTATCCTCAATGCAAGAAACTAATATCAGGTTCCTCCTCAGTCCTGGTACATAAAGAGCATTTTTCAATTTCAGAGGAGGTAATAACTCCCCCTAAAATGTTATTGTCCCCACTCTCACCGCTTTGACCCTGGTGTCATCTCCAAGCACCACCTCAAGATCCACTCCCTCTTTAAGACTTGTAAAGTGCTCCCTCACTCCGGTCATATGGCAAGATACTCCATTGTCTATGAACCAAACACTTGTGGATATAGCACTAGCGGCTAAGCTCACCACGAACACAAACTCTGACTCAAACATCAAGGCGAACTCTATGAAAATTCTTACACTCAAGGAAACCCTACTACAACAAAACTGAATTTACTTCTACTTGATTTTAATATACATTATCAAGTTACTTTCTAAAAAATACTGAAGTAAATTACTTTTGTAGCCTACACCAATTTAATTTGACTGCATGAAACAAGAAAATGAGCAAATAACATGATATATAGGACACTGTTATTTTCGGACAAAATAGTCCCCAGAAAAACCCAATACCAGAAAACCGGTACAGCAGCTCTGAGGGTTCTATATTATTGAGCAATAGTTCTAAATACAATGTTGGTTGCCCTCCCAGCAATCCAATGACAGGGAAAAATATAATGGTGGAAAAATGAGTGAGATTACCTCACTTTACCCAACAGTTTTTGGTTGATCCGACAACAACACTGGCTAACCCCAACCCTACGTAGGCCCTGCATCAGCTCTGCAATGTCTCTTTCACCTCTTGGGGCTTTTGCGTCAACCTCTCTCGGTTGTTCCAGTAGCTCCCCAACAGTTTCGGATTTCTACGTGAGAGCAGCTTCACTTTTGCGCTGGCCCTTCTAGCTCCGCGTCAAGATTGTGTGGGCCCAAACTGGCCTAGTGTCAATCCCTCTAAGTGTTGTGCCGCCTCCACTAGTGGCTCTCTACCTCTCTGCCTAGTATTCTCGAACTATCCCTGCCCCTCTGTTGTAGAATGATCACCTAGTTCGAATTTCTCAGCTTCATAGCCCCAAAAATCGAACTCCAAATCAATTCGTTCTCTCTGTGTGTCTCTAACTGAACCCCAAGCCTCCTTCTTATACTTTTCTCGTTGAGAATTCAATGGTCGAGATTAACTCTCTAATCAACGGCTAAGATTAAAAATTGACTTCATTCGCCTTCTAGATCATTCTCACCCATGTTTTGATTAATACCCATTAATACTTTAATTTTCCTAAGTTTAGACTTAGGAACCCCATTAAAAATATTAATTATTTTAATAAAATACCCTCTAGGTGGAATTTCACCAAACGATTTCTAGGTTCTTTAGAACTAATGTGCCTTAGCCTCTCCACCAATTTTCAAGGCTAGAGCACATCCGATGCTACCAAAAACTAACACTCCCTCTTAGCGAGGAATGTGCTCTAGCAACAATGTCCAATTGCATGCTTCTCTGTCTTTGAACCACCTCCTTTCCGCACCAACACTATGTTGTTGCTACCACTGTACTACTGCCGATGACACTGCCACTGTTGCATCTGTACTACAGCTCCCTCTCAAACGTTGCATCTATTATGTTGCTAGCACTGCCACTACTAACATTGCATTCGTACTGCAACTCAGTTGTTGAGTGAAGAAACTAAAAAACATCCAAAATTAACTAAACTTAACTGTGTTCAGCATAATACCATGAATGTTGGAATTTGACGCTTTAGTCTCTGACCCTCTGAATCTTTTGCACTGTTGCTGACTTCTGCATTGTGCCATCTGCACTGCTACCAACCTTCCTCTGCGTTGATTAGTCTCTGGTCTCAGTTTACTGCATCAGTCTCACCAATCAATCCACTACATCATCTAACACTAAGTCCATTTCGCTACTGCTAAATCTCGAGCTCCCGTAGCAAGGAATTGATCCAAGAGGTTGACTCCTCAAGGATCCTGCCCCACATGTAGTTCTCCCGACTACAGCTCAATATCACCCCATTACCCTCCTAGAGATGCGTGGGCACTCATGGCATACTCTTCTTCGTCTATCTTTCTTGAAGCAGCCTTAGGATCATGTTTCTCATCCTTATCTTTTTGCTCCAAATGACACTCGGATGCAAAGTGGCCCATCTCGCCACATTTGAAACATTTCACCTTCGAAATGTCCTTTCGCTTCTGCTTCTATTGACCCTTCAATACTAGAGTTGCATTCTCCTCCTCCTCCTTGGCCTTCGTGCCACTCCCACTGCTACCATTGAGGTTGACCTTTACCAGGTCCCTCTTAATTCCTCTTGTTGAAGGGTTGCCCACATCTCCTCCCATGAAGGTAATCTTTCCTTGCCAAATATACTTTGGACGAAGACTTACCATTCATCTAAGACTCCATACAGGGCTATCCTTACCATCGCGGTACAATAAGGAGTAGACCTCATTGTAGCAAGCTGGTCTCTGGTGTCCTGAAGGCGTTGAAGATAGGAGTTAACTCCTCCTTTCTGCATCAATGTCTACTACAACTTTTGTTCTAAGTACATCTTTTGTTGTTCAAAAGAACCTTCATACAGTGAAGAAAAAGCTTCCTACATCTCTCGGGTTGTGTCCTTGCCCTGCAAATGTGAGACCACATGATCTCAAACTCCATTGAGAATGAGCCTCTTCGCCTTCCCCTGCTTGGCCTTGTACTTCTTCCTTTGGTCATTGTCAGCAGGAACAGCCACACTACTCTTGATGTAGGCTTCAAGATCGTACTCCTCCAAAACTCTTGTATTCCATATGACATAGTTGGAAGCTCCTTCCAACCTGTCCTAAACTCTAAGCCCCTGTGATGCCATCTCACCCAAATTGTCGACCTAACTCCTCTAGTCACTACTCAGCATTGTCGCCCAACAAGTGAGAAATTGAAATTTTTGGCGAAATGTTCTCTGAGGAGAAAATTCCCCTTCTATGTGTCTTCGTTCTTTTCCGGTGGATTTCTGCCCCAACAGAAACTGCACCCTTCAAGCACTGCGCTAAGGCTCTATGTCACTCCCTCTGCCTCTGCAAACTCACAAAATGGAAATCTGTTAATTTTAGGTATGTTTTATGCTTACAGCAATATATTTCAATTTTCACAGTTAGCTCAATATCTTTTCCAGATTAGCAATCACATCAGCATTAAAGTAAACTACAGATAGAACATAAACATAAATCGCAAAAGACAAGCCAAGACAAGAGGACACAAGATGTGACACTAGCCAGGGACAAACCCCAATGTGGGGAAACCCTTGATCAATTCTTATTATATATTCTTCAATAGTTCAACAAAGAGAGGGAGAGAGAGAGAGAGGGAGAGAGAGATAGTACATTTACAACAGAAGTCAACACTTTGACTTTCTAGATAAGAGAATTGATCATCTCTACATGAGATCAGTTAAAGACATGTTGCTTCAACTGATTCTCCAAGGTGACTCCTTCACCTATCATTGTGTTGCATCTCGTCCATATGTTGCACCACGTTGCACTCATCATCACAGTGCTGGACCTAGTGACCATGCTATGCACTTCATGTTGTTGTTCCTGTCACTGTGTTGCTCTCATCACAGATTTGCACCTCATCATCAATTGCACCTGTCACTGTGTTTCACCCAATCATACACTCAAGGCATACTCAATACATCATCATCATCATGCTGCAATACCTTGTTGCTACATCATGTTGTTGCAATAGTTCCGTTGCTCTTATCAAACAATGTCCACTTTGCTGCAAATGTATATCAGCCTTAGCTACTTGTTATGGCTTGCAGCCTAGCAGAGCAGCTAGACTATAGTTATAGATTCCTTCAAGCAGACCCAAACTAGACCCTAGATAGCAGCTTAGCCCTCTCACTTCTAATCTAACGACAGCTGCTCCCAAATGTATCTCATCCGTGCTTTTGACCATCAGTGAGAAAGTTGTAGTTATGGCTAGATGCCATAGCGTATGAGGACATCTTCACGTATGAGATTAGGGCCTCTTTAGGCCTCCTTACTGCGGCTTGAGGAACTCTTCACCATGTCATTCAAGTTCCTTCTAGACCTTTCTTTGACATTGTCCCTGTGCATCATAAGGCTATGGTATGGCTGCAGCTAGGGCACTCTTTAATACACTTCCCTTTGACTGTGTCTAGAGCTATTTAAGACCTCCTCTTTCTAGCGTGTATGAGTCCTTCTCTTGCTGCATAGAACCCTTGATGACAGCGGATTACATCTCCTAGGAGGACTGCGGTTAGGGCAGCATAGAGCCCTTATTTTGTTGCAGAATAAGGCCAGCATTTAGAGTGCATCCAGATTGTGACTAGGGCTACACAGCACTGCAGCTAGGTCTCTTTTAGACCAGCGTGTAGACATTTCCTCAGGACAACAAATAGGGGACTGCTTCTAGGGCCAAGATAGCGACCAGATTGTGGCTAAGACACTTCCTTAAGTACTGCAGCTAGGAGACTGTGTTAAGGTCATCTCCATAGGGTCATCCATGACAACGTTAGGTTGTAGCCAAGATTTCTCTAGGACAGAGTTTAGGTCTCTCTGCGTTTAGGGCATAACAAAGTTAGAACCCTTGTTCCATGACTGTGATAGGAGGCTTCTTCATTAAGCAGTGTTAGACTTTATTTCCATGCCAGCGTAGGTGTTTCTTCATGATAATAGAGGGATTCTTCCATGGCTGCATTAGGCTTCTCCATTAGAGCAACGTAGAGCCTATTCTCCCATGACTGCATTTAGATCTAGGGCATGTTATCTTAGGGCAGCGTATATCCTAGGGCACTCCCTCTAGATCTTATCTTCATCAAACCCAAAACAAGATGAAGAGAGATCACAAGAGTGAGTGAGTTTCAAATGACTTAAAGTCCTCTTCTATTTATGCTAAAACGTAGAGCACAAGAGGGGGTCATTTGGTTGCTGGCCGACCTTGACAAATTGTCCCATAACACAAATAAATTCATATCTCCATGAATACTTATCGGAATCGGATGATCTTTAGATCAATCCTACACCTCTCAATGAGAGGGATCCAAGAAAAATATCAGCTTCCATTAATAAGATGACCCACATGGAGTTTGGCCATAGTTACCAATTTTAACAAAATTGTACTTCTCTGTCGACTCTCGCAGAGAGAGATTTCCTCGAAATCTCTAGTTTCCCGGCAAGGATTATGCAATCCCTTCAAGGGGATTCGAATTGCTAGAAAATGCAGCTATTGACCTCTCTGCTCAGCGTTGGATCTGCTCTAACTGTTTCAAAATCACTGCCCCGATACCATGTGAAAATTCCTACACTCAAGGAACCCCTACTGCAACAAAACTGAATTTACTTCTCCTACTTGATTTTAGTATACATTATCAAGTTATTTTCTGAAAAACACTATAGTAAATTACTTTTGCAGCCTACAGCAATTTAATTTGATTACATGAAACAAGACACTGAGCAAAGAACAATATCCATAGGACACTGTTATTCGGACAAAATAGTCCTCGAAAAACCCAATGCGGGAAAATCGATGCAGCAACTCTGGGGGTTTTATATTATTAAGCAGTAGTTTTGAATACAATGTTGGTTGCCCTCCTGGCAATCCTATGACAGAGCAAAATATAATGGCAGAAAACTGAGTGAGATTACCTCACTTCACCTGGTTGATCTGGCAACAGAACTAGCTAACCCCAGTTATCTCTGTGCTTGCCCTGCGTAGGCCCCGCGCCAGCCTTACAAGCTTTGCGTCAACCCTGCGTTGTCTCTTCTGCCTCTTGGAGCTTCTAGGTCCATCTCTCTCAGTTGTTACAGCAATTTCAAATTTCTGCGTGAGAGCAGCTTCACTTCTATGTTGGCCCTTCTAGCTCTACGTCAAGACTGTGTGGGCCCAAACTGGCCCAACGTCAGTCCCTCTAGGTGTTTTGTTGCCTCCACTAGTGGCTCTCCATCTCTCCGCCCAATATTCTCGAACTTTCCCTGCCCATCTGCTGCAGAATGATCCCCTAGTTCAAATTTATCAACTTCCTAGCCCCAGAAATCTAACTCCATATCAATTTGTTCTATCTGTGTCTCTAACTTGTTGACACCTAATCCGAAACGGATGGGTGAACTGGACAGTCATCCAGAAGATGAACTGATCCGTTTTATTTGTATATAAATGTAGATTACCTAATGAATAATAACATCAGTTTTCTCTCGCTCATTAAGTCTGGAGTTACCCTGGCCTGACATAACTGAACCCCAAGCCTCCTCCTTATACTTTTCTCGTTGAGAATTCAACAACCGAGAATAAGTCTCTAATCAACAGCTAAGATTAAAACTTGACTTGATCTGCCTTCTAGATCATTCTCACCCTATTTTGATTAATACCCATTAATACTTTAATTTTCCTAAGTTTAGACTTAGGAACTCCATTAAAAATATTAATTATTTTAATAAAATACAATCCGGGCGGAATTTCACCAAACAATTTCTAAGTTCTTCGGAACTCATGTGCCTTAGCCTCTCCATCAATTTCCAAGGCTAGAGCACATTCAATGCTACCAAAAACTAACAAACTCCTCCACCGTGGTTGATGTTGCCACATCCTTCTTCTATTTGCCCATAGTCGCAAGGAAAACATTCTCTTCCTCACCTGCCCCACCACTCTGGTTGCCTACCTTGGCACTCCTCCTGGTCTCCTCCTGGATGAAATCGTCCCACTTCTTTGAGAAACCATCTAGTGCAATCCTGACCAACGGGTCCTCAGGAATAGCCTCTCCCGATCCTAGTGAGGTATGAGGTCGCATTATTGATCTTGGTCATCTTGGTGTTGTGTAGCTTTCGCCTCAACACCAGCTTCCTGATCTCATTGGAACTCTGGTGTAATGTGACCAAGGACTCCCACATCTAGTAGGCATATCTCATCCTATTTGTTGAAAAATCAATGCTAGTAAAATTAGGGTTATATTTCTCTTTCTTGATAATTACTTGTGAATTATGTTGGCTTCTTTTACTTCTTTGTTATATTATCTTTCATCAAGCAATTACCAAATTATGTATGTATGAATATAACAAAAAAACACAAGACACGAGATGTAGGCACTGAACAATTCCAAGGCAAAACCCCTATCTAGGGGAAAACCCAGTCAACAATTCTTGCTTCAATAGTTTCACAAGATAATCCAAGACTCTTGACCTAGACAAAGACTTTCTCCACACCAAGGCAACCCTTTCTTCCTTCTTGTAGATGATAACCCTTCAATAGCAACTTCAAACCTAACAGCAACAACTTGCAATAGCAACTTTGACCCAGCAACTAGCAGCAACAACAACTTGCAGTAGCAGCTTCGACCCAGCAACTAGCAGCAGCAACAGCTTCAACTAGCCAATAAAATTTCGATCTTCCTAGATACTCCAGAGTCCACTCTAGTGAGAGATAGATGGCCTAAAACTTCAATTTTGATGTCTTCTTCCTTACTTCCAAATTTCACTCCCTTTTCTAGCTCTTCTCCAACTTCGCACTTCCCAGCTTATTTCTTCTGGATATCAAACCTATGAGAGAGCGAGAGAGAGTGAATGCTCCAAATGAAGCTGACTTGATTTCCTTGAGGCAGAATTGGTGTGGATGTGACAAATAGCTTATTTGACTCAATATTAATTATTTTTAAATGATTCAAAAGCCCAAGAAGGGTCTCGACTCTCTTTAAATGGACAATGACTCTAATGACAAAATAAATCCTAGAAGTCTTCAATGGGGACTTTGACCTAAAACATGATGACCCAAGAATGAAACCCATGCTTTAATAAGTCATGATAATAATAATAATAATATTTTCTTCATTCTTTTGATAAATACATTTCCTTGTGACTCAAATACATTTATGAAGACCGGACCTAGTTACATATTTCAACACTAGTCACGTGAGGGAATAGGTGGTCTCTGATAGCATCAAGAATGATTCTCTTAGCCTTCACATTCTTGTTGTTGAAGTCCAACAACCGAGCAGCAATAGGTGGTTGCACGGGAGCGTCAACAATGTCCCATAATTCAACTTCTTCCAGTAAAAGCATCATCCTCTCCTTCCAGGGGCCAAAGTTCTTTGTCCCTACCAATTTGTCCTTCACCCTCATACCAATTGCCATGACCTTTCCAACCAACAAATGGAGCAAATATTTGAATTAGGAACCTTCCTCCTTCTCAACTGCTGAAGTCTTTAGGTTTTTGTCAAGGTTTGATCAGTCTTGTTCACTGTTAGCAAAGGTTTAATGCTTGTCGGTATCGTATCAGCTGTCACAAAAATCGTTGGTCTGACCCCTCTTTGGCTTTGATACCATGTAGAAAATTTGAATGTCTACACCCTTACCCAGTTTACAAATTTTGCAAGCATTTTATCAGCCCAACCCACATGTTTTGGCATTCAGAAATAACCTTTTATGCATTCATTTTAAACATTTAAAGAGTGCTTCTACTAATATTTTCGCACAACTGAAACTAGAGAAATAATAGCAAGTACACACACAATTTGGCACTTATTTTTGGTCAAACTGACCCTGGAAAAACCCCACTGCCTCTTGTGGAAAACCAGTGCTGGAAGGAGTCTATTAATTTGCTTCTTCCAGGAAATTTTACAACAGAGAAAAAGATAAACTTATCTGAGCTATCTCCCTTATCTGGTTTGTTGTAGGCACTGAGAGAATACAATGAGGAGTCACCACACAGTACTCTACTTAGACGGATACAAACTCACAATTCTTGTGTTGTATTCACTGAACCACTACCTCGAATTCTGGCCTACAAATTGCAGAACACCTGCTTGAAACTCAAGCCCTAAAATTTGGCTAGAGTACTCTTGGACCTTGGTACTGCGTAAAATATCTTCTGTTCATTCACTATAGTCTGATAAGTCCAGGATCTCTCTCTGACCCAAAACTTCTGCACTCAATTCTGGGTCTGTATTCACCCAAATTTCAGCCTATTTTCTGTTGAAGTTGAGGCCTGAACTCAGACCACTTTTCTCCTGAAATGAGACCAGAACTCGGCCTGTTTTTCTCCTTAAATTGAGGACAGAACCGACCTGAAATGTATCACAAAAATTGGCATGAAATGAAGTCAAATAAACAGTGAAACCTCTGCTGACAATTTGGGTTGCTCTCCACAACAAACTCGACTTCTCAGCTAATACAAAATTTTTAGAAAATCGTGCAAAGGTTCTCTGTTGTGGATTCAAACTGGTAGACTCTCCAAGGGTTCGATCTCTCTTCCCAAAGTGTAGCAATCTCTCCTCCCTTCAGCTGCTCCACATGTTGCTAGCTCGAGCTGCTCCTCAGCTCCTACGCTCTCCTCATTTCCTTTTGAAAAGAATGAATAATAAAAATTATTTTTCCCTCTCTTTTGTCTCTTGAGAAAAGATTAGAGCCCTATCCCTAGGATCTAATGGTTGAGATTTAATCTCAAGCCATTAGATCAAGGGTTGAGATGACTCCCCTACTTGGCCCTCATACATGTGATCCCCTTCTTTTAAAAATATTTCCTAGTACTTTTAATGTTATTTTGCACCATGGTCACTTTTCCCATAAAGTAACTTATAAAACATAAGTCACTTTAATATTATAAAGTGAACTTTAAACTTTACCCGTCAAGTCACTTTTAGACATGACTTTAATAATTTATAACATGGTACAACTCCACATAAACAATAGCCCCTCTTGAAATTAATAATCTCATAATGTCACTTGGACAAAAGGTAACTAAAGTATCTCCCTAGTCCAAAAGAAAAAATGCCTAGGAAACACTTCCTTGGTACCATTTTCTCATCAAAAACCATTCAAGTGTGTGTGTCCAAATGAGCTCCATCTATACTCTATTTATACAACTGAGGGGTGAGAATAGACATGTCCACTGGGGCAGCACTGACTTGACAAGTTGACATGTAAGCTGGTTTGGCATCTAGAGGGGTTTCTGTCCCAAAAATTTACATTTAAAATTTTCTTTTTATTTTTATTTTACAATAGGTCCAAAATATGACTTTGATTCTTTGACTCAAAAACCTAGAAGTGTTGACACCTAATCCTTGGGATTGGGTGAATATGTGTAAAATAACGTAAATAGAAAATAAGGAGAGTTTGACTATGAAGAGACACTGGGAGATGAAGCCCAAGAGTCTCTCCCTCCATGTATATATTTATGATCAGCCTTAATGCACAAACACAATTCATTTGAGTTACCTCCTGGCCTAACATAGTATCAGAGCTAGCTCCATTTTTTTGGCTTTCCTCTCTGCCCTTGTAACTCCCTTCTGCCTATGTTCTACCTATTTTACAGAACTGCCACCTCTGCCATTGCTCCATTCTCTGCGTTAAGCGCTAATCTACATCGAAATTTTTGTTGTTGGAGGTTGTTGGAGGATCGAATTTGTGTTGCTTGCAAGTCTTGTGGTGCAGCGAGCCTCATCCATGTTGCGCGAATAGCGTACTATTATGTAGTATGTCAATTCTTTATGACTATGGCGTTCAAACTATGGCGTCGACTGAGTTATTGATGGTGGTAGTACATTGAGCTCGGTGGTATTAATGTGTTGAACGTTGTGGTATTAATGTGTTGAACGTTGCGTTATTAACGTTGTCCATACGTTGTCTGCAAGTATCACAATTAACGTTGCACCAGCCTCCCGGTCCCAATTATAATAACCTCTGTCACAGTCACAGTCATATGCATTGACCTCCCCCGGTTCATAAACCCACACACCGGTTTCTCCATACATGTTAATACATGCAGTTTTTTAATATATAACTGCGTTGTTATAACGTATACCATGTTGCTCCCCCACCATACCTCGTTGCTCTCCCCATCGCACAACGGAACAGCACCGCCTCCTCCCCGCGGCATCTCACACCTCCCACGGTCATACTATTCCTGTCCATTGCATAATACATATAACGTTGGCCCACATACAGTCAATCCAAACCGCCTCCTCCTACGTTGAATGCTCTCCCCATACCACCGTTATTTGAACGTGGTCCACTCTTAAAACCACCAATCAGTTTTAATATATACCACCATTAATATATAACCCGCCTCATATACCTCCACGCTGTCTGTTGCATAATATACAAACGTTAGTTCATACAGTTATATATCAGTTTAAAAACTGTTATGTTGTCCGCCATGCATTGAACGTTGTCAATTACATAATGCCCATCATACGTTGAACGTTGTTGCATATATTACATACCTCCCACCGCCATTGTATACCACCAGTTTCTTACTATATAGTGTTGTGTATCATGGCAACCACAATGTGTATAACTCACACTCACTGTTTTTATCACCACTCAGTGAAATAATAATTCCTCTGCCATTTCAAATATACCCTCACCCATATACTCCCTCCCTCAAAGATACCGTCCCCCATATACTCCCTCCCTCAAATATACATCTACTATATATATCAAAATTGTAGTTTTTACCACCAGAAGTGCAAATTTTCTTTATATATTGCAGCATAACACATTTTTTACACATTATACAGATTTTAAAATGCATTCATTGATATCTATTGTTGGAGTAGTTCTCTTAGGAAAAGAGAACTATCATGAATGACCACGGAAAATAAAACACACTCTCATTTTCAATGAGTTGTGGAAAGGACTTTGTGTAGAAGGAGGAGATAATGAACCTGCAAAGCCTACCTCAAATAAGGAGATTGGCATCTGGGAAAATAAGAACAGCAAGGCCTATGTCTGGATTGCAGCATCTGTAAATGAAGAAGTAAGTCGCCATATTTCGCCATTTTCAAATGCTTTTGAAGCCTTACAGAAGTTGAAAGAATTGTATGACTCACACTCTGAACTTGAAGTTGTCCACTTGATGATTAAATTGTTCAGCCTTGAATTGAACAATGATGACCCTCTTGCTTTAGCATCAGAAGTTAGATCCATTATGCATGATATAAAAAACCATTGGTGTTCAAATAGACATTCCTCACATAGCTTATGTCAAGGGACAATATCCCACTTATTCAAATTATCTTGAGTCATTGCAAGCAAGTGGAAACCTCAAGGAGATTACCTTTGACTCCATTGAGAAGAAGTTTGCTAGAGAGAGAAGGTTATTGGGAAGAAGACAGCGCCTCAGTGTTCTGAAGAAGTTGTGTGTCTTGCACATAAAGAGAAGAATCAAGCACAAGATTCTTCTAGAGGAAGAGGTGGCCGCAGAGGAAGAGGAAGAAGGAATTTTAGAGATGGGGGGTCGGACAATTCCAAGGAGAAAAGTCTCATCTTCATTGCATACGTTGCAATTGAGATGGACATGATGCATCCACGTAAGTTGCCTTGAGACAAAATTGAGCAAGAGGGAAATGAAGCCAAAGGTAAAACCAATGACAAAGGGAAAGGTAAAGTACCCAAATCTACTCACTATGTTGTGGCACATTGTAATATTGGAGTAACTAAAGACTTGCTTAATGCTTCACTTGCTTCTTGGAAAAATGAATTGTTGCTTGATTTAGGAGCAACTTGCCACATGACTTTTAGAAGAGATTTTTTTGACGAATTTACTAACAATGTTGATGGAGTTGTATACTTTGCAGGGAAATCAAAACCCAAGCCATTGGGGCTTGGCACGATCAGGCTCACACTGTCTGGCCTTCCAAACTTTCTTCTGCATGATGTTTTATATCTCCCGAAGTTGAGGAGAAACTTGTTGTGTTTGGTCCACATCTGCCAGTAAGGACACTCCATTCATATGTTTGATGGCGAGGTTGAGATCAAAAAAGCATTTGATCGTTCACTTGTCATGACACGATAGAAGAAGAAAGACTTCTAAAGTTGCAAGGTACCTCTTCTCGTGCACAAAACTTCTCATACAGTTCTCAGTATGATGAAGGTACATTTTGTTGATTTGGGGTAGCTTCGGATGTGCTCTAGCCATGAAAATTGGTGGAGAGACCAAAGAGCATGAGATCTACAAATGAAAAGTTATTAAAATAATTAATATTTTTAATGAGGTCCTAAGTCTAAACTTAGGAAAATAAAAATATTAATGGGTATTAATAAAGATAAGGATAAGAAGCTTCTAAGAGACGAAGATCAAGTCTATTTTAATCTTAGTCGTTGATTAGGGACTTAATCTTTGCCGTTGATTCATCAACCAAAAAAGTATAAGAGAAGGCTTGAGGGTCAGTTGGAGATATACTGAGGGAGACCAATCAATTCGATTTCTAGAGCGGGGTTTGCTGAGAAATTTGAACTAGAGGTTTGGATTGCAACAAGAGGTAGAGAATACGGAATGAAACGGAGAGGCAGAAACAGTACTAGAAGATCAACGCAGAGATCAGAGAGGCAAACGCAGAAAAAACAGGACTGCGCAGTCACTAAAGGGCTTGCATGGGTGACGCAGACAGGCCGAGCGCTGACGCAGAGAGGCAAGTGTTGACACAGAAGGTCTGGGAGTTGCGCAGAGGCCAACAAGTCTGACGCTGAGTCTGCGGGAGGTGCTAGAGAATTTATCTATGTTGGGTGAGCCATGTTGGCACCCAGTTGTACTCAAGAATAGTTGATTAATAAAATCCTCCTCTGCTGCACTGGTTTTCCCACATTGCTTTTTCCGAGGACATTTCTCCAAAAATAACTATGTTGATATGTTTGGTTTTTGTACATGTAATTGTTTATGTTCTATGGTGTGATATTTGCAATAGAGTTTATTTTAATATTTACTAAAGCGATTTCGTAAGTAACTTATTGAAGAATAAGTAGGAAAAATAAATCAATTGCTGCAGTAATAGAATTTTCACATGGTATCAAAGCAAAGAATCAGAGACACGAAGGGAAAATCAATTATGGGTCGAGATCATGATGCAGAGGCATGAACATCAAGAGACTCATGCAGATTTTCAAAAAATTGCACAAGGGATAGAAATTTTGATTTCTCTATGTTGGCTTCGAGATTGGAAGAACAAGTTTTTTATGTAACAAGCTCAGCGTCATCTGAGGTATGTTATATAGGCAATGGAGCCTCCTGGCATATGACAAGAACCTGAGAATGTTTCTCTAAGTATCAAGAGGAAAGGATGAATTTTCAGATCCCCATGGGGAATAAGGCAAAGTGTACTCCAATAGGAAAGGGGACCATAGTGTTTCAAGCAAAAACAAGAGAGCGGTTCCGGGCCACTAATGCGCTACATATGCTAGGACAGGGGATGAACTTACTATCTGTATCACAACTTCAAAGCAAGGGCTATGACATTTTCTTCATCAAGGAGAAAGTGTAGGTCAAACACCCAAGCTAGAAAAAGAAAGTGAAAATCGGAATTACGAGTAACAGGTTGTACAGGGTACAGCTAGAAAGGATATCTAGTGGGATATAGCGAGAACGCTAAAGCATACAGAATCTTTCTTCCAGGGAGCAGGAAGGTAGTAGTTCGACGAGATGTGAAGTTCATGGAGGATAGGGCCTTCAGAAAATCTCGAGAAATGCCTTCCGAGGAGTAGTCAAAAGATGAGTTGTTGTTCAAACCACTTCAAGCAACGAAAGTCAAGAATTCTTCCTCGAATCAGGAAGAATCACAGAAGGAGGAGGAGCTAACAAAAGCACCTTCTACCAGAGGAAGAACGAGCAGGGAACTTCATCAGATTCTGTGAGATGCAGAGGATTTCATTGGTGCACCAAGAAACAATAAAAGGGAGCAAAAACAGCTAGATAGATATCAAGCATTCGTAGCTCAAGATGGGGATCCTGCCAGTTTTGAGGAGGCTTCTCAACATAAGGTATGGTTGAATGCGATGGTAAAGGAATACAACTCTTTAATGGTGAACAATATCTGGGAGGTAGTGTCGAGGCCTCAAGAGAGATCGGTGGTAGCTTCGAGATGGATCTACAAGATTAAGTATGCTGCAGATAGCAGTGTCGAAAAATACAAAGCCAAGTTTGTGGCTAAGGGTATGCTCAGAAGGAAGGAATTGACTACGAGATACCTTCACCCCAGTAGCTAGGTATACATCTAATAGAACCGTGATATCTCTTGCAACACAGATGGGATGGGAGATTCATCAGATGGATGTCAAAACAACATTCCTAAACGAGGTGATAGAAGAGGAGGTATACATTGAACATCTAGAAGGCTTTGAGATGCATGAGAAGAAGTCTCATGTATGCAGATTGAAGAAAGCCTTGAATGGGTTGAAACAGACAACTAGAGCATGGTATGGTCAAATTGAAGGCTACTTAAAGAAGATGGGGTTCGTCAAGAGTGACGCAAACCCTAATCTCTACTATCTGGTCATAGAGAATGAACCTTTAATTCTAGTGTTATATGTGGATGATCTCCCTCTTACACAGTAATTTGTCACCGACCTTGGATTCTGGACACTACCGGTCCATGTTATTGACATCTCCCTTGTGTCATATTGCAAATTATGTGTTAATGTCCTCCTTGTCATCTTAGGAAGAATGTCCCAGTTTACTTCTCCTGGAGCAGACCCTTGTTTACTTATGTTTTTGGGTTGTCGTGGGACAGCATTGTTCCACCCGCGAAAATGGTCAAGATTGCACTAGCCTTAACGAAGCCTTCGCTCTATCTCTGTGTTTCACTCGCGCCGAACTACTTTTGGCAAGATTTTTAAACAACTCGTCGAAGCTTCAAAGCGTAACAGCTTCATGGGTAGTCCTAGGGTTGGTTGTTGGATCAGATGAGCTTGCATCTCTCCTTTGGGATGGTTGTTCCACCTTTTGTGCAACCTCTCCAAGGGATAAGCTCTTTCTCCCATCTTTTATGGAAGATCCTCCTCCTATAAATACTTCCTCCATGACTGAGATCAACTAACTTCAGAGTTCAAGAATTCAATAGTAAAAGCAAAGAGTTTTTGCTAGTGTGTGGAAGTAGCCTCATGTAACTTAGTACGGGATGGTTTTGAGTGGAGTTAACTTGGTTATAAGAGTATTCTAGCTTTAGCCTTTTGGGTAGGAGAGAGGATTATTCATCTTTTGGGAGACAGTGTACGAGTGAATGCTTGCGGAGACATGCTGACAAGACCCTTCCAAGAGACTTATGACGTCAAGGCATGGTTGTAAGTTCTACTTTGATTTACATTAATACAAATCAACAGCTTATTTCTTATATGGTATGTCGAAATGCGTAATGATAGCTTGAAGCTCCTTGACTCTTTAAGTAGATAGTTTTTGTCGTACTCTATTATGTTCGTGGTTCTATTTTGTATGTTGTTTTCAAGTACAAGTGATTAGAAGAACGAAAGTTGGAGCAACACAACAAGAACTTCATCAAACGATGGTTCGAAGGTAAGCTTTTATGGCATCAACTTTCTAAAGAAATTTGCTTTGGTATTATCATTGTTGTGACTAGACCCACTCTAGGGTTAGAGGGGTTGCCTCTGTCTGCAGAGGGAACTTGCCTATGTCACAAGTTGGCGACCATACTAGGGACTGATTTGTCTTTTGTCTCCTCATTTGAATTTGTTATATTTGTTTATCGTCTCCTTCACATTTGGGATGGATTTTTCATGTTTTGGGTTCTTTTGACTACCCCTGGTAGTCTTCCCTCTATCATGAGGGATAGGTCTAGCCTTCCCTCAGCTAGTTTTTGAAATTTTTCCTTTGTTTTAGGGTCGTCGCAGTTTATTTTGTGACAGTCGCGAAGATAGTCGCACCTGCGCTATCTGCTTAGTTGCACCTTCTGTTGTTTGGCGCGATTAAGCCGCCTCACAATCGCAAAGAGATTTGAAATCGACTCGGCACGGTTAACTGGTGCACTTCGGCGATGACGTTGCAAGGTTGCTAGTTAGGGCGGTGCAACATTTTATTGTCGGCGCATGTTAACAGTTTTATGCTTGCGACGATTCCTGTAGGTTTCAATTTTGAGGTTTTGCTTGCTGATTGGCCATTGTGTCCTATCCTTTTGAGCTTCTTTTCTGCCTTTTATTGTGTGTCAAATTGTTGATTACTAGAATATTTGATTTTGAGCTCCATTCCCTTGAAACTTCTCCTTTCGAACTGTGTGACCTGTTTGCCTTAGGGTTTCTTGAAACATTAGTTTTATTGGGTTACTTGTTCGTTTGATCTTTGGGCGGTGTTTGGCATGATCCCTTGCTTAGTTTGAGGCTTCTCTTTATTAATTGTTTTTTCACCTTCCCGATTGGTACGTGACGTTTGGTTACCAAAGCTTTCAAGTCTTGTTCGTTTGGTTTCCTCCCTTCATTTGGCATAGATCACATTGCCTCCCAGTCAGTAAGAATAACTTTCCAGTTTTGCAAAAAGAAACATCTTCTTGGTTTTTTTAGAGTAAACTGTTTCTCTTCATTCATTGAGTGATTTCATTTAGAAAAGGTTAAAACTAGTATGGTTTCGAGTTTTGCAATTGGTTGCTTGCTATTCATTTGAAAAAATCAAAATATTGCATTCATCTAGTGTTTGGAAATATGAACAATCTTTTGCATTAGTAAGTTCTTGCCATTTCGAAATTGAAAAGCAAAGGATGAGTTGTTCATTTTCCTTATTAGGTTGCTTGCATTTCTTTTTCCTCTAAGTTGGTTTGCTTGCAATTGCTTGCTTGTCGCTTTGGTTGCTTCGAAATGAACCTCTCACTTTACTTTAGTTAGTCGTTCATTGAAAGGAAATGGTTTCTTCACTCATCTAGTTGCATTCTAAGAGCTTTTGAAGATACATCCGGTAGGGCCTTGAAACTGAAATTTAATTCAAGATTAACGACTAAAATTCATTGAATCAATCTAAAAACGCATTGGAACTTAACGCTTATATCTAGAGGTCTAGGCTAGAGACGTGTTCCGACATCGTTAAACCTAGTGGCTATTGTTTTCACTAAGGTTGGGTGATTCCTCCTTTTGTGATTCGATAAGTACTAGTACGGACTTGTACGCCCTGTACCGTCGCGTATATGATGCGAGACCCCACTAGGCTGTAATCTTCTTATCCATAGGAACTTGAGTTGGCCGCCTTGCAAACGTGATACACCGAACACAACATTCGGGGAGATAGCCTGCTCGTACTTCTTGGTTCGCCAGGAGGTATTCTGCAGTTCATGTTCGCCCGGTAAACCCTTTTTGCCTAGAATTCCATAGTCATCACTTTTGTTCCTTTTCGACTCTTTAAAAGTAAAAGGATCATCTGAGCACTTGTCCTTTCAGGCTCATTAAACTTCAAAGGAGACTAGAGTCATCTTTTTCCCTTTTTCTCAACTCTATAAACATAAAAACACAAAGTTTTGTTCCAATGTTATAAAATTTATTTACCCACGATCACATCCTGTCTATTAATTTTGGCCACATCGTGAGTAATATCTTTGAAAAGAATTTAAAGCCCTCCAAATCACATCTTCCCTCCTGGTCTTTTAAGTTTAGGCCATCCTAGCGGACTCATCTATTCCGTCATCATTACCAAGTGACGAAGAACCTTCTTCCCCCATCCCATCTGAGGTACCATCTGTTAGTGGCTCTCTTGCTATTGTTCCAAGTGTTCAGCCTCTTGCCTCTCAAGCTCTGAGCGGGGAACCATTTGATATCAATTGGACTCCTTCCAACGTTTGGGAATTTTTAGACGAGGATCCTCCGTCTACTCACCCTGGTGCTTCGATTCCTATGGCCTCTTCTGACATGGACGGATCGAGTCCTGTTAGTAGTCAACAGAGCCTTGTGTCTACTGGCGAATATCAGTTTCCTCCGGAAGGTTTCCCTTTTCTACATCTCTGCATCAGAGCTTTGTATGGTCTCGTACAACGGTCCCGACTTCAGGGTCGTTCATGTTTACTTAGTCGGCTTCAACTTCCATCCCTCGAATGCAAGTTACGTCGGTTACATCTGTTCCATTGATACCCACCGTTTGTGTGGCATCTTCGGCTCCTCCTGTTAGTGTGGTTACCACATCCTCGGTGGTCACCGTTGTCTTCCGAACCCGCTGGTGGTGGTCCTTCACCTCTGGCGTCTGGAGTTAGTCAACCTATGGGTAACATACCTATCTCCTCGACTTCTATTCTGGGGGATTGTCATATGATCAATATCTATTTTTTCTTCAAAATTCGACTTATAACCCTCTAGGGTTTCAGCAGATGTCTGTTCCACATAACCCTTCGCACTATTTCGATCACCTTGGACCCATATGTATTATAGTAGACCTCCTTCTCAGATGGCTCCAATTGATAGTTAAATTCCACCTTTGATTTCCTAGAATCACACTACTTACCACAGCTCGCAAGGACAACCCATTCAGGGACAACCTTATGCCTCGATAGGGCAGACTTATAGTCAGCAAGGACAACCTTTGTGCTCGCAAGCACAACCCTTTCAAGGACAACCTTTAGCCCAAACAGGTTCATCTTCAGTGTATTCGGGACAACCTCCTTTATCTCAAGGACCACCTTCTGGTCAAGTAGGTCAGCCTCAGTTCCAACAAGGCCAACCTGTTACCCAGCAACGACAACCTTTTGGTCAGTTAAGTCAGCCTCAAGTCCAACAAGGTCAACCTGCTGCTCAACAAGGACAACCTTCTGGTTAGTTAGGTTAGTACAACCTTATGCCTCAATAGGGCAGACTTATAGTCAGCAAGGGCAACCTTTGTGCTCGCAAGTACAACCCTTTCAGTGACAACCTTTAGCCCAAACAGGTTCATCTTTGATGTATTCGGGACAACCTCTTTTATCTCAAGGACCACCTTCTGGTCAAGTAGGTCAGCCTCAGTTCCAGCAAGGCCAACCTGTTACCCAGCAAGGACAACCTTCTGGTTAGTTAGGTCAGCCTCAAGTCCAACCAGGTCAACCTGTTGCTCAGCAAGGACAACCTTCTGGTCAGTTAGGTCAGCCCCAATTCCAACAAGGCCAACCTACTGCTCAACAAGGACAACCTTTTGGTCAGGTCAATCCAACTAGCGGTCAACCTAGTGTTAAAATGCAACCCAGACCTCAAGCTCAAGCTAGTCCCCAACCTCAATTTGGTCCCCAGGCTCAGTTTGGATTCCAAACCCAACCTGTTTATCAGATACAGCCTGGGCCCAAGGCGCAGTTTGGGCCTCAGTTTCAGTACGGTCCTCAACTACCTCAACAACCCCAAGGGAAACCTCAAGGTAATCCATATCAAAACTAACAGCAACCTCAGGTTAATCCTTATCAGAATTTTCAGCAACCATATGTTGCCCCTGTTGGTCAAGCTGGTACTCAATGGTTTGTTGGAGGTCAAAATCCAAGTCAACAACCAGGGTATGGTTTTAATCTGCCGAACTATAACCCTTATGGACAAAATCCTCCGGGACAAGATCCATGGAGGCAACAGGGCCCTGGTTGGAACCCTAACGTTGGTCCTTATCAAAGACCCATGATGTCTTTCAATCCTCAGTTACCATTTCTTGCGACTTTGGCACTGCCCGATGTGTCAAAGTTGACAAGTGATCCTATACTTCATAATCCATATTGGCCACCTGTTCCAACCAAGATCCATGGTGGTTGTACTAAGTTCGAAGGCAAGTCTGGAGAAGACCCCCAGGCACATGTCATGACTTATCACCTTTGGTGCTCATCTAATTCCTAGCTTGACGATTCTATTCGTCTTCGTCTTTTCCAACGGACTCTCACTGGTTCCACTGCAAAGTGGTACATTGAGCTCGCTCGTGGGACTTTCCAAGATTTTAACTCTCTTGCAATGGCCTTCCTTATGCATTTTCAGTTACCGATTCGCTATGAAACGAGAACGCATCTTTTTACGTCTCTGAAACAGGACACGGTTACTCACATCTCTGATCATATTCATGAATGGAGAAGGCTTCGTCGTTTGATCAAGTTCTGGATTCTTGATCAACGATTGACTGATTGGTTCACTACCTCTTTTGTAGGTTCGATAGCCAGAGACATTGCTATGGGGGCATGCATTACTGAAGAGAAAGCCATCGCGCCTGCTCAATATCTTGATTTGGTATATTCCCAATCTGGCACGCTTTATGACGTCTTGCTCGATGCTTCGCGACCTGGAACTTCTAAAACTCGGCCGACACCCCTTCTGTCGATGGTGTTATTGGTTCCGTCGCTCAGTCTTCTCAAAAGTCTTCCACGACTTCTGCGAAGCAGAAAATCCATTCCTCCTACTGAAACTGCTTCTCAGTCCCCATCCAATCTTGGGAAAACCTCAAAAGTTAACGTCGTCCAGTCCATCACGGCGGAGAAAACTTCGAAGGGTAAGAAGAAAGGGAAAGGTAAAAATAAGCCTGACACACCAAAGCAAGAACCTCCTAAGACTCCTAACGATGATGGTTCTAAATGCAAACCTAAGTATCCTTGTCTTATCTGTGATGAGGATCACTTCACTAAGGATTGTCCTCGACAGTCCGAAGTAAGTTGTTTGCTTAAGGGGACTTCAAGGATTCCTATTGTGCTTAAGGAACCTTTTCCTTCCCAGCAAACTCAAATGGTGGACCAACCTCTATCCTCTTCCTCATCTGGTTCCCAGGTCTTCATGGTCAGGACTATTCCTATTCACATATCTATTCGAGTGAAAGAGTATGCTCCGTCCAATTCTGGCCCTCTTCATATTGAAAGGCTTAGTAATGAGTTCGTCATTCGACCACCTGCTAAAGAAATTCTCCGAAAATCTTCCTATAATCCCAATGCTCATGTGGCACAGCACTATAGCATTGTCGAAGATCTAGCCCAAGCCCTTTCGGCTATGTCTGCTTTGGAGGTTCTCCAAAGTTGTCGTTCCCAACGGAAGTCATTACTATCTGCCATTGGTGGAATTGATCTGGCTGATTCCGAGTTGAATCCTTTCGATCTTGAAAAACATGTGCCATGTTTGCCTCACCAGATCGCTTTTCTCATCTAGGTTGTTATTAACTCAAAGACTATTCATCGTATTGTTATCGATGAAGGAGCATCGACTTGCATTATGTTTGTTGCTTGTTGGAAATCCATTAGTTCTCCCACTTCTCTGAATACCCTGGAGGCATTTGATGGAAGAGATTCTCGTCCGTTTGATATTCTCCCGCGCTTGCCCATCACTTTGGAAGGCAAGACAATCAACATCGAAGTAGAGGTTGTCGACGCCAAATTGACTTACAACCTTCTACTGGGTCGAAGTTGGACGTATGTTATGCATGCCATTACTTCTTCGTTGTTTCGCGTACTCCGTTTTCCTCAACAGGGGAAAATTGTTACGGTCGATCAATTGTCCTTCTTTGCTTCTTCTTCCATGGAAGATGTTCCCTCTGTGGAGCATAAGAGTGTGGGTGTTGGGCTCTTTAAAGCTCCTACCCTCATGGGCGTTTTTCCGCTCCCACCTCCTAATGTCGCCTCCATTAATATGCTCTCTGTTAACCCTGATCCTTGGGTGATTCCTCCCTTCAATCAGGTACATTCTTGGGGTGATGTTATGCCGTTGAGCCCTGTTGAACTTAACTATGTTAGAATCGTCTCGGCTTCAGCTCATTCTTCTGAATCTACTCCTTCAATTAGGTCTCTTGACACGTACGTGCAATCCCCTTGGCTTGGAGATATTCCTTCTCCTGATCCTTTGCAAGAAACCTTTCCTTCTGACGAGGCTATTCTTGAAACTGTCTTTCAGGATCCTCCTTGAGTCGATAGTCATCATCGTTCCTCGTTTCTTCCTGGCTTTGGCGCAATGATTGCATGTCTAGATAATTTTGCTTCCCATGTTCCTTCTCAACCGCTTCAGATGCCTATCTTAACTCATGAGGTCTTTTCTGAAGGAAATATGGGAAATATCACGCAAACCATGCATATCGACATCTCTATTAAGCCAGGGGTTGTCGAAAATATTCACATTGGAGTAACTTGTTCTCCAGCAGAGATTGAGATTTACACTAGTCTCTTCCGAGAGTTTCGCAACATGTTCGCTTGGTCGTATGAAGAAATGCCTAGTATAGATCCAAGTATTGTGGTGCATGAGATCCCTACGTATCCTGATGCGAAACCAATTCATCAATGTTTATGTCCCGTGCACCCAAGAAAGGCAGCTGCCATTAAAGGAGAGGTTGAAAAACTTCTCAAGGCTGGGTTCATTTACCCTATTCCATTGACAGATTGGGTCTCTAACAATGTCCCCATCACTAAAAAGCAGGGTACTATTCGAGTTTGTGTTGATTATTGTGATATCAATCGCGCATGTCCGAAAGATAACTACCCCACTCCTTTTATTGACCAGCTTATTGATGACTATGCTAGGAGTGACATATTCTCTTTTATGGACGACTTCTCTAGCTACGACCAGATCAATATCTTAGCTGTCGATCAACATAAGACTACCTTTATCTGTCCATGGGGTACTTTTGCTTATAAAAAGCTTCCTTTTGGCCTGAAGAATGCCAGTGAGACTTTCCAAAGAGCAATGTCCTATGCGTTTCACGATATTAGAGACATTGTTCAGCCTTATCTGGATGATCTTCCTGCTCATTCAGCTAACCGTGCAGACAATCGAGACCACCTCCATCAGATTTTTCTTCATTGTCAACATTATAATATTCGTCTCAATCAGCACAAATGTGTCTTCTGCGTCGATTCTGGCCGACTCCTTGGTTTGTCGTTTCTAAGGAGGGTATTAGTCTCTATCCACTCAAGGTCGAAGCTATTTTGAATCTCCCGCCTCCTGCTACTTTGCGTCAATTGCATAGTTTGCAAGGCAAGGCTAATTTCTTGCGTTGTTTCATCCCTAACTATCTCGAGGTCGCTAAAGGTTATACGCGTCTACTTAAGGGTGACATTCCATTCCTTTGGGATGACACTGCCCAAAAGTTGTTTGAGCAACTCAAAACCCTTCTTGTTTCTGCTCCTTTATTACGTCCACCCAACTATCACCGTGATTACTCGCTTTATCTAGCTGTCGCTGATAATACCATTGGCATGGTTCTAGTTCAAGACGACGATTATGGTTCCGAGCATGTCATATATTATCTCAGTTGCAACCTTCTTGGCACTGAGACTCGTTATGCTTATGTCGAGAAGTTGGCCTCGGCAGCCATGCAGGTTGTTCAACGTTTTCGTCACTACATTTTGTTGCATACCACGACCGTGATTTCTGATTACAACCTGATGACATATATTCTGTCACGCCAATTGCTGCGGGGCAAATACTCCAAGTGGATAGTTATCCTCCAAGAGTTTGATTTGGAGTTCACTACTGCCAAGTCAAAGAAGTCATTGGTTTTCCCTAATTTTCTTTGCTCCTTACCATCTGCTTCCGCTCCCTCTCGGATAGAGGACCGCATTCCTGACGATACACTTTTCCTTATTAGTACCCTCGATCCCTGGTACGGTGACATCATCATTTACCTCAAAACGTCTTCATTTCGCTCTAACTTGTCTAACGATGCTCAGCGATGCATTCGCCATCATTCTCAACCATATCATATTATTGGAGACATGTTATAATGTGTCAGAGTTGAGTCTATTCTCCGTCGTTGTTTAAACCTCGAGGAAGCTGAGAAAGTTTTGAATGAATATCACTCTGGCGCCTATGGCGGTCACGTATGGTTATGCCACTGCTTAGAAGCTTCTTCTTGCTGGTTATTTTTGGCCATCCATTTTTAAGGATTGCATTCTTGCCGTCCGTTCCTGTCGCGTGTGTCAAATCTACCAGCGCAAGATGTGTGCGCTGCCTTCTCTTTTGCACCCTGTCATTACCATTGGCCCCTTTGCAAAGTGGGGCATTGATTTAATGACCTGTAACCCTCGCTCGGCCAAGGGGCATGGGTATATCATCGTTTCCATTGATTACTTTACGAAATGGGCTGAAGCGATGCCTGCATTAACTAACAACGGTAAGACAGCTGCTCAATTTCTATTCAATCATGTCATTCCCAAGTTCGGAGTCCCTCAAGCCATCGTCATGGATCATGGCTCTCATTTTCATAGGTACATGATGGCCGAGTTGACATCCCAGTTGGGCTTGCGTCACGACAATTCGATGCCATATTACCCTCAATCCAATGGCCAAATCGAAGCTGTAAACAAAGTGTTGGTTACCATACTTCAGCGTACCATTGAAATGCATAAGTCCAATTGGCATTTGATGTTGTTTTTAGCTCTATGGGCCTATCGAACCTCGGTTAAGGATGCTACCAGATTTACACCATTTCAGCGAGTTTATGGTCTGGAGGCTACCCTTTCAATTGCATGTGAAATCCCTTCTCTCAAATTAGCTATTGAATTACTGTCGAATACCACTCTGGTGGAGGAGCGTCTTCTTTACTTAGAACGCCTTAATGAGACTCGTCGACTTGCTTCATTGGTCATTGAAGCACAAAAGAAGTGAGTGAAAGCTCACTTCGATCAAATAGTCAACTCGCATTCCTTCGTTGAAGGGGACTTATCCTTGTTGTATGATCAAGCTCATGATAAACTGGAGGCAGGCAAATTCGAACCCATATGGCATGGGCCCTGCATTGTAAAACGTGTTTTGCAAAAAGGTGCCTATGAGTTGATTGATTATGAAAGCCATCCTTTAGATAAGCCCCGAAACAAGCTTTATCTCAAGAAGTATTATGCATGAGTCTTTCGTGCATTTCTATGTACATAAGTGTGTTTTCACTTTTGTACATGTTTGGCTTGGTGTGTAAGTGTTTTTCGCTTATTGTGTCCTTTTGCTTCTTACGCAGATGTCTGTCGCACCTTATGTTAGTTTCATTGATGGTGCCTGTCGCAGTACCGGAATCTTGCCTCTGCGGCATGGGTTATCTATGATCCTCACAATGAGTTGGTAGATCTTTAAGGTGTTTGTCTACGATGCACTACGAACAATGTCGTTGAATATAGTGCAATTATTGACTAAGGTTGTTGCCCTCAATATTCGTACTTTGATCGTAAATCCAGATTCACAAATTCTTGTTCTCCAGCTCAATGGGCCTTATTCCATCAAAAACCCTCACATTTTAAGGTTGTATTTACGTGTTCTTTTATTGGAACAGAATTTTGATTTCATTACATATTAGCACATTCCTAGAAGACTAAATACATCAACAGATGCATTGGAAAATCATGTATTAGATAGACATTTGCGACATTTATATAAATAAACATTGAGACATAATGAGTTCATAAAGCAAAACATAGATATGTATATATATATATATCGTGTGTTTCACATCGTAGTGCTCAAAAAATATGTGTTCAAGTTACATCATGAAACAACATGTCTCTCAAAATTGCAGAAAACAAACCTAGGGCTCCCTATAGTACACCACTGCTCGAACAACACATCTGAGCAGTCGGTGGATCCTATTTGACATCCCTGCTGTGTGTCGTTGGTACCGTCGAGGGAAATCCTCGAAACCCGCGTAGTCTAGGATCCCCTCCGTCAAGGCCTCTGGATCTCAGGCAATCTCGCCCTCTACATCTCTCCACCAAGAGGAGGAAGCTCGAGCTCCCTCTCGACTTTGCGAGCAATGGGAGATAAACCTGCAGGTCTTTCAGGGCCAACATCTGCAAGATTGAAGCATAACAATCAAGACATATATATAAAAAAATATTATAAATTATAAAACTCTTTCAAAATCAAAAAATGAGTTTGTTACCTCGGTCATCCCAGTGTTCCCCAGGTGGAGTACTAGATCTGGGTCACCCCTAAAGTTCGTCCCAGCATATGGCCAATCCTCTGCAACAACGAGATGGCGATCTAGCCACTCAGAACTCTGGTCTCCATGACATCTGTTGGTCGCCGCCTCCTCGAGGCATCAGAATGGCCCAGCGAGTGATCTGCAGTTCCCGTGGTGGTGGCCTTGCCATGGTCACCTCCTGTCTCTGCAAGATGGGGAGTTGTTCTAGGATGAACGATACAAGGATCGAGCCATATCCAAACTGTTTGGTATCTCCTCGCCGACATTTTGTCAGCTGTCTTTTGAGGTTGTCTACCACTGCCTCGGCCTAGTTGAACACAGTGGGGTTTAGGCAGTGAGCGGCCAGCTGGAGTTGCGTTTTGGTGGCCGCATGCAGGGCCTGTGAACCAGCTGCTCTAGTGATGGTGGAAAGAAGGACTCTCAGGGACAAGTCAGCCACTATGGCAATCTTCAGTTCGCCTACCTTATCTAATTTCTGGGCTTCCGGACACATTCTCCCTATGAGAATATCCATCGTTTCCCCTGTGATCCGAGTACCTGTCATTCGGGGCCTTTCCCCCCTCCGTGATAACTCTGTCAAGAAATAGATGTCATTGGCATCGATTTCTAGCTCTTGCCCCCAAATGTTGAATTTCCGCTCATTCAGATCCCATGCTCCAACAAGATATTGGAGTAGGCCCGGTTGTGCTCTCAGACAGGGCACCATAAAAAAATTCCGAAGCCCGCAAATTTCGGAGCACATCCAAGCAATTTGGATCCCCCATGGCCAATTCGTCATCATTGCTATGTTCTCGCTCTTTCCACTCAATCACCATGATTTTATCCCTGCAAACACACACATTGTAATTATAAGTACTCCGTTCGTGTTTAAAATATCGTGAAATTGCTTAATTTTTGAGAAATTTTGGTTATCAGCGCTCGTCGCACCTGTTTTTCAAACAGGTGCGCCGAGCCAAAAACCACAGTTTTGAAAATTAGGGATCTTCGCAACTATTTGGTCTACAGTCGCAAAGAGCTCAATTTTTCTTCATTGACGATTCTGGCTCGTCACGGTCCCGAGCTAGCGACCTGCGATGACCGCTGCGAACATCCTCATTCCAAAATCTTCCTTAACGATAGCTAAAACTACCAAAAACAAGCTACCTTCTATCTCAAAACGCAGGGATTAGTGTAGTGCCTACCTGGACCAGACGAATTTGCCAGCAAGCTTCTGAAACTCTTCCAGTCGATCGTTGAAATCGCCAAGGAACAAAAATAAATTTTTCACTCCATGATTAAAAATTAAAAAGTAAATCTTTCCCCCATGGCCCTTTTTATAAGCTCTTTTGCAAAATTAGGGTTTGCAAATTAGGGTTTTTGGTCTATTTTTGAGTATTTTATGCATATTTACATCGAAAGCAGATCTTACACTTGCTTTTGTGCAGCAACAGGTTCCAAAGTACTCTGGAGATGATTTACGAGTTGTGTTTTGTACTTTTTCGAACTCGGTGAAAACACGAAAAAGTCCCTTTTGGAGTCATCTTTAAGCTCTTTTCTGACTCGCGAAACATGGAAAGGTCATCGAGCTCTTGTCGCTTTGAACTCATTAAAGGCTACGAAGCATCATCTACCCAATATAAGTTTACCCCTTTTGCGGACTGGGATAGATTACTTACGAAAAAGGTATACGTTGATCTATCATGGTCAATAGGTTCCCTTGGGTATCGTTTTCTACCCTTTTGGATTCGAGGGACAAATTTACGAAAAGGGACCTTTGGAGTTTTCTTTTCCATGTCTTTTTCAAACTCTCTAAATATGAAAAAGACTCTAAGTTTTACCTATGTCGGACTCGTTAAACCCTGATGACATTGGACTTGTCATCATGATTAAACCGAGCTTCTCCTTCCTAGGGCTCGTTAAAAAATGACTAGGTCGGATTTGTCCGAAGGACAAACTTACATTACAAGCATGTGCTATCCCCTTCAAGCTTGTGTTTCAAAAATAATTGGGGTACTCGCCAAAAATGGTGGGGGAAAATGTGTAAGTATTCTGTTGATTATTACCGCAGCTTGTCACTCTTGAACATCGACACTCTTTCTGCTTCATGTCAGGTTGGGATATCCTCACTTTATCGTTGGCCTTCCAGGTTTTGGTTTATCCATTTTCCTCATTCCATCTGATCCCTGCTGCATCTTCATGACCTTTGATCCTTTGGTGCCAAAATGTTGCCAAACTCCGGAGTCATGTCGCCGATATGTTCAAGAGTTTAATCCTTCTGCAGTTTGTATCCTTACACACCTTCCTCAGAGTCTTTGTTTAATCCACATTCATCTTGTTCCTTTGTCTCATGTCGATAATGTGGGAATCATTATGGCCCTCCTTCGACTGATCGCTTCCTGTCGACTTCAGCTCATTATCCGAGAAGTTGATCTAGAGAATCCTTTCTAGTACCTTGGAGCTTGTATGCCTTAATGGCAAGTTCTTCGCATTCGACGACGGGCTTTCATCATTGGCCTTCGATCGGGTGATTTCATGGGCGTTCGACTTCAGATCATACTTCACACTTCGTGGATTTTACTAGCGGTACCTTGAGAACCATTGACATCACTGGTGGTCCCTCTCGCACTTGTTAACAGTTTTCATCATTGACCGGTAATCAAGCGATTTTCTAGTATGCTTGACTTCAGCACATCTATTCGCATACTAGAGTTTGTACCTTGATCAGGATGGGTTTCAAGACCCTGGGCTCAGATTACACAAGTCCAAGTTGTGTGGATTGGTTCATGATTGTATACATGACTCTTTTGATTGGATGGTTACGACCATACCTGAGTCTTTCATATGGTCCTTCTGATTGGATGGTTGCATCCATACCACAGGTCATTTATGTTCATCTTATGGATGGTTACGCCCATGCCTTATGTACATGTATGTCCTTTCACTATGTGCTCATGTATCAAAGATATCAGTTGTGCTTGCATTGCAAGTTCTCCGCGATGGTGTTCTGTTTCAGTTATGGATTCGTAAAGCATTTCACCCCTCCCACTCTCTCGGCCTTCATGCTTTAGGGGCATTTGTTACACAGTTATTTGTCACCGACCCCCACATTCCCTGATTTCGGACACTACCGGTCCATGTTATTAACATCTCCCTTGTGTCATAATGCAAATTATGTGTCAATGTCTTCCTTGTCATCTCAAGAAGAATGTCTCAGTTTACTTCTCCTGGAGCAAACCCTTGTCTACTTATGTTTTTGGGTCCTCGCGGGACAGCAACTATTCCACCTGCGAAGATGGCCAAGATCGTACTAGCCCTAGCGAAGTCTTCACTCTGTCTCTGTGTTTCACTCGCACCGAGCTACATTTGGCAAGTTTTTTAAACAACTCATCGAAGCTTCGAAGTGTAACAGCTTCATGGGCGGTCCTAGGGATGGTTGTTGGATCAGATGAGCTCGCATCTCTCCTTTGGGATGGTTGTTCCACCTTTTGTGCAACCTCTCCAAGGGATAAGCTCTTTCTCCCATCTTTTATGGAAGTTCCTCCTCCTATAAATACTTCCTCCATGAATGAGATCGGCTAGCTTCAGAGTTCAAGAATTCAATAGTAAGAGAATAGAGTTTTTGCTAATGTGTGGAAGTAGTCTCTCATGTAACTTAGTTTGGGATGGTTTTGAGTGGAGTTAACTTGGTTCTAAGAGTATTCTAGCTTTAACCTTTTGGGTAGGAGAGAGGGTTATTCATCTTTTGGGAGATAGTATACGAGTGAATGCTTGCGGAGACATGCTGACAAGACCCTTCCAGGAGACTTATGACGTCAAGGCTTGGTTGTAAGTTCTACTTTGATTTACATTAATACAAATTAACAACTTATTTCTTATATCGTATGTCGAAATGCGTAATGATAGCATGAAGCTCCTTGAAGCTTTAAGTAGATAGTTTTTTTCATACTCTATTATGTTCATGATTATGTTTTGTATGTTGTTTTCAAGTACAAGTGATTAGAAGAATGAAAGTTGGAGCAACACAATAGGAACTTCATCGAACAACGGTTTGAAGGTAAGCCTTCATGGCATCAGTTTTCTAAAGAAATTTGCTTTGGTATTGTCTTTGTTGTGACTAGACCCACTCTAGGGCTAGAGGGGTTGCCTCTGTCCACAGAGGGAACTTGCTTGTGTCACACTCTCCCTGACAGGATCATCCAGGCTCATCAAAGACTGCAAGAAGAACCTAGCCACAGAATTCAACATGAAGGATTTGGGGCAGATGCATAATTTCATGGGGTTGGAAGTTTGGCAGCAAAAGGGGGAGATCTTCCTTGGACAAGGGAGAAATGCTACAGAAATTCTGAAGAGATTCAGGATGTAGGATTGTAGAACCATGGCTACTCCAATGATCACCAACTGGAAGAAAATTGATGCGTAAAAAGACAAGGATGTTTATCCCACCTTATACAGGCGACTCATAGAGTCCATGATGTATCTAGTCAATACTAAGCCAGACATTTGTTACACTGTCAACACCCTCAATCAATTATGGTGGAACCAAAGAGGGGGCACTGGGAAGCAGCCAAACATGTTCTCAGATATATACAGGGAACAGTCGATTATGGACTCTTATACACAAGGAGTAAGGATATCAGATTAAGTGGATTCACTGATGCAGATTGGGCTAGAAGTTTAGTAGGAAACAGAAATCCGTAGCTTTGAGCTCAACTGAAGCAGAATATATGGTTGCAAGCACACCTTCGTGCGAAGCCATATGGCTTAGAAAACCGCTTGTGAACCTATTCAGAAGGAAGATGGAGGTGATCAGGATCATGTGTGATAATTTGAGAATCCAGTATTTCATGATCAGTCAAAGCACATTGATATTCGGTGTCACTTTGTCAAAGACTGTGTCCAAGGAGGAGTTGTACAATTGAGCTACACTCCTACAGGAGAACAAGTGGTAGACATCCTTACCAAGGCCCTTAGAATAACCAAGTTTGATTATTTCAGGAAGAATATGGGGATGATAAATAATCCATTTCAGTAGCAAAAATGGGTATGATGTTGCAGTGCAGATGCAGTGTTGGGAAGAAGGACCAGCAGCAGCACGGATGTAGAGGGAGTTGCAGTGTTGGGAAGAAGGACCAGCAGCAGCACAGATGCAGAGGAAGTTGCATTACAAATGTAGGAGTGGCAGTGACAAAGCCATGGGTAGTAGTACAGGATGCAACAGTGCAAAGGATGTTGGGCGGTGAGGCCTAGCATCAGCACAGGTACCGGAGTCGTATAATCAGAGTGATGCTCAGTATGGAGTATTACTAGAGCACATTCCTCTCTAAGAGGGAGTGTTGATTTGGAGTAGCATCGAATGTGCTTTAGCCATGAAAATTAGTGGAGAGACTAAAGAGCATGAGATCTACAAGATCTAGAAATCATTTTGGAAAATTCCATCCAGATGAAAAGTTATTTAAAAATTAATATTTTTAATGAGGTCCTAAGTCTAAACTTAGGAAAATAAAAATATTAATGGGTATTAATAAAGATAAGGATAAGATGCTTCTAAGAGAAGAAGATAAAGTCTATTTTATTCTTAGTCGTTGATTAGGGATTTAATCTCGGTCGTTGATTCATCAACAAGAAAAGTATAAGACAAGGCTTGAGGGTCAGTTGGAGATATACTGAGGGAGATCAGTAAGTTCGATTTCTAGAGCAGTGTTTGCTAAAAAATTCGAACTAGAGGTCTGGATTGCAGCAAGAGGTAGCAAGTACGGAACAAAGAGGTCGGAACAGTACCAAAAGATAAGCGCGGAGATCAAAGAGGCAGTTGCAAACGCAACAGGACTGCACAATCACTGGAGGGCCTGCGTGGGTGACAAAGAGAGGCCCATTGCTGACGCAAAGAGGCAGGGGCTAACGCAGAGGGTCTAGGAGATGTGCAGAGGCCAGCGAGTCTGATGCTGAGTCTGGGGGAGGTGCTAGAGAATTTATCTCTGTTGGTTAAGCCAGGTTGGCACCCAGTTGTACTCAAGAATAGTTGATTAATAAAATCCTTCTCTGTTGCACTGGTTTTCCCGCATTGAGTTATTCCAGGGACATTTGTCCAAAAATAATTGTGTTGATGTGTTGATTTGTGTGCATGTATTTGTCTCTGTTCTATGGTGTGATATCTACAGTAGAGTTTATTTTAATATTTACTAAAGCAATTTCTTAAATAACTTATTGAATAATATATAGGAAAAATAAATCAATTGTTGCAGCAATAGAATTTTCACATATTTCCATCAAGTCATTTATGGCATGCTAGATTTGCACAATTAAATTATGACAGCCTTTGTATGTTGAAGAAAATTGGTGTTACTGGTTTGCCTACAATTCCTAGGAAACTTGAGAAATGTGATGCTTGTATCTTAGGAAAACATAGCAAACAGTGTTTTCGTGATTCACATTTCATAGCACATAGAACACTTGAACTTATTCATTCAGAAGATCATGCACCGATCTAGGGCAAATCTATAGGATCATATCTAGGTTTTTTTGTATTTTGTAATTTTTTTCAATTGGGCCAATATCCCAAGACAAGAGCCAAAGTAAGTTTGGATTATTAATAAACACCTTTGTTGGATAGAATTTGTGTCGTTATTCAGTGGTTGTGCAAGTTATTCAGTAGACGTTGCCTTGCTAGGTTAGCAATTTAACAATGCTACATTTAACGAAAATTTAACACTAGTGTAAAGTCATAGGGTAATTTATGTTGGAAAATGTAAGTAGCGTCGATCTTCATAATGAAATAAAAAGTTATTAATGAATTTATTTTTATTTATCTTTTGATCTATCATGTTATTCATGCCCATTGGAGTCAAAAAGAGTAATAAATTTGTAAAATAGTCATGTCAAATTTGATAGTTGTAAAGAAAGAAAAAGGATTTTTTTACCCTTGTAAAATTTGCTATCAAATACTCCAAGTCGGCCTGCATGACCATTTGGCACATCATGGATACCTATATAAAGACACTTACTCGAGCTCTTTTGGAGAATATAGCAAGCAAGTCAAAAATACGGTTTGATCTCTACAAGCAATAAAGAGTAGAAAAGCGAAGATATAGAAGGTGTTGAAAATGTAACTAGGTTTGGTCCATAATGTCTATTGTAATCATGATTTTATGTATTTGATGAAAAGAGAAAAAGAAATTTATTATTTTCATTCTTGATGCATGTGTTTTATGCTCAAGGTAAATTTATTTGTAGGTCAAGCACCCATTGAGTGCTTCTAAGTTTGTCATAGAATGATGAAGTCAAAAGAGTCATTGTCATACATGTAAGATCCCTTTGGGCATCTTTTATTATGTAGAAGAAGTTTTTTTGTCATAAAAGACCCTCCAAGACCTTGTCAACGAGCTACAAGAAGTCAGCCTACATGAAAGATCAAGTCAACCTTGTGGAGGTAATATGTACCCTTGGAAAGCCTATATATAAGAAGAAACTCAACCTCATTTAGGCATAAGACAAGCAAGTTCGATCTCCTCAAGAAAGAAGCTGGAAATGGGATGAAAATCAAGGAAAAGAAGAAGAAGAGCAAGATAGAAGTTTTAGACTTCTTTCTCTCTCTCTTGTGTTAGGGTTTCTAAAGTTGTTGAGCAAGTCAAAATTGTAGCAGTTGTTGGGCAAGTCGAAATTGTAGAAGTTGTTGGGCAAGTCGAAACTACAGAAATTGTTGGGCAAGTAGAAATTGCAAAAGGTGTTGAAAAAGTTGTTGGGGTCAAAGTTGTTGGAAAAGTTGTTGGGGTCGAAGTTGTTACTGGAAGGTCAAAGGTTGTTGTTGTAAGTTGTGTAAGGAAAGTTCATCAAGAAGGAAGGTTCACTTGGTCTTAGAAGGGTCTTTGTCAAGGGTCTTAGTTCTTGGAATTCGTCATTTGAAGATTCTATATGAATAGAAGAATTCTTGTGGGTTCTTGAAGCGAACAAAGTTCCTTCTATAAATTAATTACTCCAAAAAACTTGGAATACAAATATTATATATTAAATGTATGAGTAAGAATAAGAATGATAATGAATTACAAATGTGAATGAGAGGCTTGCTTATATATCAGGCAAGTGTCTCTTCATGAAGAGTCATGTCTCATTTAGACATGCCTCTTCAACCTAATTACTAGTTAACTAATCATTATTACAATTTATCTTTATTATCTATATTTAAATTATTTATATACATTTTATTCGTTACATTGCCTCCTTCCTCAAAGAGCTTTGTCCTCAAAGCTTGTCGATGAAAAAAGGCTTGATCTCTTTTTCGGCTTCAAAAGTCTTTCTGTCTCGGAATAGTCATCCTCATCGATACAAGTTGATATGATCTTCTTAGTGACAAACAAAATTGTCGCACCGAGAAAGGATGAGACCGTCCCAGATTAATCTTCTGTATAGTACTCTGATCACTGGAAATTTGTAACGACTTGTTAGCATAAGACTAGATTGATTTTACGTCATTATTCTCTGAAACATCAATTTGTTGTTTCTGGTCTGAATGGTCCCGATATGTAGCATGGTTGAGTTGTCTACTCTCATGATTCGGATATTGATATGGGACTTTACTTTCCCTTATTGGGCATGTGCCAATCTTTATATTTTCTTCTGGCGAAGATGTCATTGAGTTGGTTATGAAACATTCACTGGGGATGTTCGTTGGCTGAACTGCAACATCTAAGTGTGTCGTTTCTTTAACTGACTTGTCTTCTTGAGTTGTCATATTCACTCGATCGGTATTTGTTGTTTTGTCATCAAATTGAATTCCTACATTTGATGCTTCTTTCTCGATAAGTTGTTGTACCTTGTTTTCTAATGACTTCTTATCCTTCTTAAGTTTCTTAATTTGCGACAGTAATTTTCCGCTATGGTTTTTAAATCGAAAAACTTTTTCATTTTTGTCAACATTGATTTTGTCAATTTCTTTTTGCATGTTTTGTAATACCTTTTTACCTTCTTGAGACATTACTTTTGAAATATCTGAGATATCTTCTGGTGTTACTAAATTTGGTTTTAATGTAAAATCTTGGAGCATTATTTTCTTCTTCTTGTAAGAAAATGTTAAAAACTTCTTCTTGGTATTTAGAATAAAGGAACCTAGAGTTTCCATTCAAGGTAAACCCAAAACAATGTCACTATCGTTAAAACGTAAGGTTTTCACGGTGAATTGTGAAGTAAAAGTGTAATCTCCAATACTTAGGTGTAGATTGCTTATGTCATATTGTTTGTCATAATCGCCAAGAATATTCTTTTCAACTATATTTGATTCAAGAATCACCAATTGGTTAACCCATTTAGGACTAACATAATTACTTTTTTCAGCAGGACTGATAGTGATTATGATATCTCTTCCTGCGAGTGATCCTTTGATTTGAAATAATGTATCAACATATTTACCAACGGTTTCAAGAAACCTTTCATCTCTCATTTTTGGACTAAACTTAGTTTCTTAAGGCAAACCCAAAACAATGTCACTATTGTTAAAACGTAAGGTTTTCACGGTGAATTGTGAAGTAAAAGTGTAATCTCCAATACTTAGGTGTAGATTGCTTATGTCATATTGTTTGTCATAATCGCCAAGAATATTCTTTTCAACTATATTTGATTCAAGAATCACCAATTGGTTAACACATTTAAGACTAACATAATTACTTTTTTCAGCAGGACTGATAGTGATTATGATATCTCTTCCTGCGAGCAATCCTTTGATTTGAAATAATGTATCAACATATTTGCCAACGGTTTCAAGAAACCTTTCATCTCTCATTTTTGGACGACACTCAATTTCTTTATCGTCAACGGTTGACTCCATTTTTACTTTGTTAAGATGAACTTGGAATTTATTTATTTATTTATTTATTTATATTTTTTTTATTTACTTCTCTATTTTTATATATCTTTTTCAAATATTATCCTTTAATGTGGATTGTTAAAAACTTACCCTTTTATTAAAAAAATACTCCTTTATATTGTTGCCCTCTATATATATGTATGTATTTCTTTATATTAAGTCCTCTTTTCAAAATAGCTTTATTATCTTATAATAATAATAGTTTCACTTCTTTATTTTTTTTAATAATAAATTGGTCCATTTTTTTATATATACTTAATTACTTCCTTGATAAATTTTTAATGTCACCCCACTTAATAATTATAAAGGTCACGTCTTTTCATATGACACGGTCATGATGTTAAAATACTATGCGTTATTACCATAGGTTGTTTTAAAACCTCCATTAAAATGTTCTCAAAAGTAAAACGTATTCCTTTTTTTTTCTAACTTTTTAAAATACCATGGGTTGTTTTTAAAATACCATGAGTCTCAGATTCAGTATTGCGGAATGTATCAAGGGAAGCTACGGCAAAGGCTTTGTGGGACAAGTTAGGGACTTTGTACCAATCTAAGTCTCTGGTGAATAAACTGTTCCTACGGAAAAAG
>APFE030734790.1:179097-206218 GCA_000404065.3 Pinus taeda | reverse complement strand
TATAAATATTTTATATTTGCTTGTACTTGACGTTTCCTTGTCGTTTCTGGATCCCAGCTTTTCAAAAAACTAGCGAATCCGTATCCAGATCCGGATCCAGATCTTGGTAACTTAGATTTTTTCTAGTATGACATTCCAGTCTAAAGTCAATACTACCTCAAAAATTGACTCTACCAAAGTCCAACACCCTAGAGGCTAGGGTGGACATTTATCAATTGGTCCTAGTATGACATTGTATGGAACTTTTACAGGAATCTAATCGAAATAATATAAAATGTAGCCAATTGCCGACCATAGTACAGGCCTTGGGAAAGACATCAAATAGTAAGAAAGATTTTTAAGCCTTTATTCAAATTTCAAGGTCTGAAATGGTGAAGAGAAGAAGGGATTACCAAAAAAATGTACATATTGGTACATTTGAATGGTCACACTTGCTTCATCCTTTGGGTAAGCTGCTGCACCTGCATTGGTCTATCTTTCATTGCTTCCTTGCTCTTCCTGGGCAACCTTTCTCTCTTAGGGAAGGCTTCTTCTTGCCTGGGCAAGTTGGACCACTGCCAAGATGAGACTGCTAACCTATGAATTCATTGTTCTGACCTAGCTAGATTAAATTAGCTTACAGGAAGTAAGAAATCATGACTTGTCTTATAGTTCCCACTTTCGAAATGTTTTCCAATAAGAACACAGAAGAATATAATAGATGGCATTGGCTGTAAAAAGCTAAGGTTGCAAACACTAGAAATACAGGCAAAGATATTTGGTAATGGCTATATAAGAATCGTCAACAGTTGACTGCAGCAGCTTTGGGAATGAGCCATACAGTCATTTCAGTTTAGCCTGTCAGTGGCTACTACAAGATGCGGAGAAAGCAATTAGAAGCCTTTGGGATGAGCTGGTAGTAGCATTCAAGGAGCAAAAGAAAGCTGAGATAAAATAGTGGGAAATAAATAATGGCTCATCCAAAGAGCTAACTAGCCCGCAGCAAAGTCTTGTGACATGCCTGTAATTGCTACAGCAGCACAATATTTCAAAAGAAGAAAATAAATATTTCAATGATGAAAGCACAATAAAAATGGAAACTTTTAAGATTTTTGAAGTAGGAATTTTGGAGATAACCCAAGCATGAACACTCAGATGGTTAAATCCAAAACAAATATTCAGAAAAGAAATACTATCGAATGCCCACTGAATACCATTGAGTACCACCAACTTAAACTGAGTTAACTGAGTTAGCAGAACCTGCCACAAAACATAATATAAGGCCAAGTATCACCTGTGATGACTATATTACCACCAGAATATCATCGAATTATTAATGGACATGAAAATTGTAGTCAAGAATAGAATCTGGATGCTAGACATGATAAACGACTGGAGTTTGTTCCAACTGAGTTGTTTTAATAAGCAGGTATGGTGGTCATAGTGTTAAGTAGTAGTTACATTTCAATTACAACAAATGGAAAGAAATATAGGCTAGATGGAAAGAACAAGTCTCTTAGTTTTGGCTGTCTGAAGTGATGTCAGGTAGTCGACATCTTTAATATTTCGTATTGAGACTGGGAAACCCGTAAAGAGACCCTTGAGAAGATGCCAAAAACTTGAAAATCATAAGATAGCCAGCAAACTCATGCGCACTTCTCTTTCTACATGCCATCTAAGAAACTTAACCAGGAGAAAAATGGCACTCAAATATAGGCCAGCCTTTTGGAAGGAAAGCCAGCTAGCTTTCAATTTATGGTTTCTTCTATGCAATCCTATGTTGGCGTCATGTTAGGTACAGCTGAATACCTCTACCTCAATGCTCATAGATATTGGAACCAGCGTTTGGACCATTTCACATCCTAACTAACCAAACCTAAACTAGCCAGTCCTAGATGGAATCGACCAAACTGGCCAGCTTGGGATCATTCCAACCTAAACAAGACCCCATACTACTGGACCAACCCCAAAAGAAAATTCGGCCAAAAAATTGAAATATTAAAAGACCAAACATAAAATAAGATAAAAACAACCCCTCCCAAACCCTGACTTGTTGTTATACAAGGAAGGCCCACTGTTTGACTCAAACATCTCTAATTCATCACTTGTGAGCAATTGGAGATTGTGGAGCTGCAGTGAAGAGAGCTGATTCCGAGCTTGGCATTGATTTAGTTATCTACAACAGTCTCGTACTGACATCCCTGCCAGAGGATGAGGCAGAGGTTGCTACTGATGATGAGGATCACATTATAGGGGATTATTTCTGTAGAATGATGCTTTTTACGGACTCTAGAGGCCATTTAGAGCCTCAATGTTTACTTCTTTGGTTTCAGATATGTATCATACTTCATGCCCTTTTTTTATATTCACCCCTAGATGATATATACATGAACAAACTTTGCATATTTTGTGTGTAATGGTTTGGATCTACATCGATGTGCATATATATATATATATATATTATTTATTTTTCAGTAGATCGGTGCTTTGGCCTGTATTTCTGACCAGTTCCAGACTGGTCCCAGTTTGATGCTCAGCCTCTTCATTTTCCCTTTTAAATCAGCATGGCAGAAGCTCAATATAAAGTGCTTTAGTTTTTAGAATAGTAACTCTACTCTTTCCCAATGGGAACACTCCAAAAACAGTAAACATATATCACCCCTTTTGTACTTATTTTATCATGTACATGCAATTTTTTAACATAGATACCTGTTTTTCCTGGCCCGAAAACATCATCTAAATGTAGCCATGACTGCACTGTAACCCATTTTTGAAGTGGCATTTCTATAAGAGAATATATATAAAATGTGTGGAAAAAAGTCAGTTTTACATCTATTGTACCAGCTTTGACTAAAAATGGCACCTACATGATATGGTCCAGTCAATAGATTGAATGCCAATGATTATATTTATGAAAGGTATGGGGAGGTTTGTACAAGATCATGTACAACTACAAAGAGAAAAAATTTACAAGCTAAACTTAAAAAACAAATTCAAGCAACCAATGATGTTTTTCCCAATGGACAATCAGCATCCCAAAACTAACAGCGTTTAGAGCTTCAATGTGCAATTGCAACTACTCTTTAACAAAATCAACTTACCACAATAATACGTTGTTAAAACACGGGCATCTGGAGCAATTGCTCTTATTTCACGAGACATGCGACGAATCATATCATACTGCTCCAAGTTTAAAGGCTGAAATAATCAAATGCCAGGATCAGAGTTATAGGGCAGCTTATCATTACAAATCATCCTTAAAAGACTTATTAGGTACATGTCAAAAGAGAACCAATGTGCATGACAATCTCAGTAATGGCCATAGAAAGCCATTCCATCTAACTAAATAAAATACATGCCAAAATGTAGTAGATTTTAATTTATTTCAGAGAATACCTCATCCCATAAATAAAAGTATGATTTCTTCCAATGAGGTTTTGTCTTCAGAATTTCAAGCTCTTTCCTCAATACATCTTTTGCTGCATCCAGACTGTTATAACAGGAAATCGATGTCAATGGCAACTATTTGCACTAAAAAATGACATTGATTTGATAGAAAACATAGGCACCCAAAATTGGTGCAGTGCAACAAATACCTTGACAAAACAGGTGCGTAGGGTATAGCATAAACTGCCAATCTTGGATCAGAATAATATTCTTCTGATTTTGGATGATCAGCTAGCAATCAGAAAGAAAACAAAAAAAGTAAATTTTTAAATAAACAACCAAAAATCAATGTTGATACCAATTTATCTTTCAATGCAAAATAAATAACAAAATGCACAATCACCAAAATCTTCATAACTATTACCAGGCCAGGGACAGGTGTACGTCAGAACACGCATGTTATCACCCCATCTACAAAAAAAGGGGCTTATTCTGTATTGGAGTAACCACTGGTAATGCATGTCTAATGAACCATACCAGTCTTCACTTCCATGTTCCAATCCAAATCGGTCCTCAATCACAGTTTCAGATATCTGAATTTGTGTAGTCAAAGAATCCAAAATGGCTTAATCCCACCTTTAATGGTATATATACTATCGACCCATGCACTACACACAAGACAACTGATGTGCTCTGTATAATCCAAAGATTTGTCATATGGCATACAGTGCCTTAGTGGATGAGCAAACTGACTGCTTTTGGAAAAATTTGAATTTTTCAGCATTGAAGAGTTTCACAAGCGCAAATTATAGAACATCGATATATAACAAACCTAATAAACAGCAGGCTCAACAATAAGTCAGTCACTCCCCATTTTTAATAAAACCATCACTTTCAATTAAAGATTTGGAAATTACCTAATATCTCTTAACCAGAGTAAGAAAGGAATGTTACAACAGAAAAAGATTGTTCATCGGAATCCATGTTCCACTGGTTTTCAGGGCAGGAGAATAGCAGGGATAGGGGACACATATCTGGGACAGCAATAATTAATCTATATAGAATTTTTCAGGGGACAGCAATAATTAATATATATCTGATCAATAGATACCTGGTCAATTGGGTTTATCATGGGTGGATGGGAGGAATGATTTTTATCCTCCCCACCTAGTTTCAATTCCCAGAAGTGACATGATGAGCTTTGATGTAATGGCTTTGAGCATTGGTGATGAATTTGAGCAGTCCCTGGTATTATGCACAGCCCTTACACCTTGCCAGTTCTGAAAAAGCTCAGGCAATTTAAAAGAGGCTGGCAAACAATCCATTATTGGCCCTTATACAGGAGCAAAATGCAGTTTAGCTTAGTGAACTTGAGTGTAACTCTTTTCAGTTTGCAACAAGAACCATGAAGGGTTAATGAAACAGAACTTTCTCTATAGCAGCTGTAACAAACAAAGTTTGTATACTCAGAGGAATGCTCTAATTATTAATACCAGATGGAGCAAACATGTTCAATATTTAACAGAAGAATTATATATTTTTATTAATACTTGAATGATGATTTTTACATAAAGAGCCCCTGGCTTATATACCGCCTCGGGTGCCTCTTGGTGAAAGGGCATGATCTTCTGATCGTGCCCTTTTGCCTAATTAATCTATAATTACAAAATTATTAATCTCCTACATAACATTGTATTCCTCTCAAAAAGATGCTTTGTCCTCAAAGCATACGTAACAACGGGTGTTGTTGACGAAACACTTTTGTCTCCCAAGAAGCTTCTTCGTCTGGTAGGTCTTTCCACTTAATCAGGTATTCTTTGATTACTCGCGATCACAACTTCTTTTCCTTGGTGGAGATAATACCTTATGGTTCTGAAATGATTTTCCCTTCGTCATCTAATCTCGGAAGTGTTGTCTGTGCCACTTGGTGTTTGCCAAGTGCTTTCTTAAGGCAAGATACACAGAAGACGTTGGGAATATGACTTTTATCAAGAAGGTTCAAACTGCATGCTACTTGGCTGATCATTTTATTAATCTGGTACGGTCCATAGAACTTGGTGCCAATTTGTTTCTTCCCTTTTGTTTTAAGGACAAATGCTTGTAAGGTTGGACTTTAACAAATACCCATTCTCCAACTTCAAATTCTCTTTCTGTTCCGTTTCGGTCAGCTTGTTGTTTCATACAGTTTCTTGCAATATTTAGATTTTCCTTTAGTGCTTACACGACCTTTTGGGTTTCTTCTAATTGATCTTTAACTGTTAGAAGTTTTGTCTCGATAATGTAAGGTTTTTCCATTTAAGAGATTCGTAACCGTACAAAGCTTGAAATGGAATTATTTTCGCTTAAGTGTGGTAAGTGTAATTGTACCACCATTCAGCGAGATGTAACCATTAAGCCCACTTATTTTGTTTGTTTGTTGCATAACAATGTAGGTAGGCTTATCAACATTTATTGATAACTTTTGTTTGAACATATGTTTGAGGATGGTATGTTGAACTCATGTTGAGGTAGGTTCCTATAAGTTTGAAAAATTCCTTCTAGAAATTACCTTTGAATTTGGCGTCTCTATCACTAACAATGACCTTGGGAAACCCATGTAATTGTAGACATTCTTGCAAAATATCTTGGCGACTTGTTTTGCTAAGTCTAATTTCCATATTCCAATGAAGTGTGCATACTTGGTTAGTCTCTCGACTACTACGAGAATTTTGTCCGTGCCATCAGACACAGGTAATCCTTCAATAAAGTCCATTCATATTTCTTCCCACTTCTGATTTGGAATATTTAAGGGATGGAGCAGTCCAGGGATCATAATGTTCTCATTTTTATTTCTCTGGGATTTATCGCATCCTACTACTTTTTTTTGAATATCATTATTCATTCCCTTCCAAAAGAACGATTGGCATGCATTATAGTAGGTTTTAAGGAAACCTACATGTCCGGCTGACAGTGAATCATGGAACTCTTTGAGAAATTTGGCTTTAAATTTGAAATTTGGACTCAATTAAATTCTTCCCTTGTACCACAGAATATCATCCTTCCATTCAAATTTAAATTATTATGAGGGTTACTGATTATGGCACTTGTTTCTTGTTAAAATTGGAAACTAGGGCCAAACTCCATGTGAGTCACCTTATTTGGGACAGCTGATATTTTTCTTGGATTCCTCTCTTCGAGAGGTGTAGGATTGATCTAAATATCATCCGATTCCGACATGTATTCATGGAGATATGAATTTATTTATATATTTGACAATTTGTCAAAGTCGGCCAGCAACTAAATTAGTTATTTTTCACCCCCAACTTAACTTCAACGTTGCTATAAAAAGAGGAGACCTCATGGTTTCATTTCATCATCTCATCTCATCCTTCTCTCTCTTGTTTGGGTACGCATTTCTGGAGCTGTCTCTCTCACACATGTGGAAGGCCAAATTCTGATTTCTGTTAGGGCAGCGTTGACTGAAGGTTGACCAAAGTTGCAGAAGGGTTTTGATTGCGTTTTGGACAGCGTCTTCTCTCCTTGACTACGGATTGGGTTAGGCTGCCTCTCCTAAGCAGGCCGCAGTTCTGGGCAGCATTATGGACCCCTCCTTGACCCTGCGTTGACCAGCGTTGACTGTGCTAGGGCTGACTGCACTTCACTGAAGTTTTACAGGGACTTTCAGACTGTTTTGGGGCTGCTTCTCCTTGCTGTTCGAGGCTGAGTTGTTTGGGTTGATGACCAAACTGATTGGAGGTCAAATCTGACCTGTTTGACCAACTTTGACTTTACCTCTCCTAGGCAGGCCTCAGTTCTGGGCAGCATTCTGGCCCCTCCTTGACCTCGCATTGACCAGTGTTAACTATGCTAGGGCTGGCCGCAGGGCTGACTGCAGTGGACTGAAGTTTTATAGTGATTTTCAGATTGTTTTGGGGCTGCTTCTCCTTGTTGTTGGAGGCCGAGTTGTTTGGGTTGATGACCAAACTGATTGGAGGTCAAATCTAACGTGTTTGACCAGCTTTGACTTTGTTGGTTAGGGTTTGTTGTTGCTGTCATAAAATATCAGAATTGTATATTTGTACTATCTCTCTCTATCTGCTGAATTATTGAAGAATATAAGAAGAATTGATCAAGAGTTTCCCCACATTGGGGTTTGTCCCTAGCTGGTGCCACATATTGTGTCCTCTTGTCATGGCTTGTCTTCTACTGTTTATATTTATGTTCTATCTGCATTTTACTATCATGCTGATGTGATTACTAATCTGGAAATTGATATTGGGCTCAAAAGAAATTTGAAATTGCTCTTAAGCATACATAGAACATACCTAAATTTAACATGGTACCAAAGCTGAGGTGAAGACAAAGCCTTTAGTCTCTGCATGATTTAATTTCTTTGTTTATTGCAGTTGAGAGTGAAAGAGCCATCAATGAAGACAGTTGGAAAGGACAAAAGGCTCAATGGGTTCCTCTTCCCACTTCCCGATTGAAGACAAGCTCCGTGAAAAGTCTGACTATCATGAATGGAAGATGTATCTTGATCTGGCATTGGAAGAACAAGAAGTGTTGGACTATGTGAAGGGTAAAATCCCTAAGCCTTCATCAAATGCACCAGTTGCTACAAAGAACAAGTACACTAAGGGTGAAGTCAAAGTGAAGAAGATTATCAGAGATTCCATTGACAAGCATCTGGTGGCCTACATCTCTGATTTGAACACCTCCAAGGAGATCTACGACAAATTGGTAAGCATGTTCAAGGTTAGTGATGCAAAACAAGTTTTGTTCCTCAAAAATAAGTTGAAGGATATTAAGAAGGGCAAGGACGAGGATATTCAATCCTACTTCTTAAGGATCACTAAAATAAAGAATGACCTTCTATCGACTGGAGAAGTCATTCCTGATAGGGAACTTACTATCACTACCCTTGGAGTGCTCCCATCCGAATGGTATGTATTTAGAACCACTCCTCTCAATAATGATCGAATTCTGGGGTTCGAAGAATTGAAGTCGAGATGCATTCAAGAAGAAACAAGAATGGTGGAGCAAGAAATGCCTTCAAATAGAGGCAATCCCACCGCTTCCTCCTCTCATGCCCAAAGGAGAAATAATTTTGGGTCTAAAGGTCATTTCAAAGGTAAGCCCAGATCTAAGGGTGGAAGGAAGGGCAGATGCTTTGTTCGTAATAAATTTGGCCACTATGCGAGGGATTGTCCAAATAGAAAGGACACATCACATGATGATGATCACAATCACTCCACGGGCAACTTCAACAACTAGAATCAAAGGAATGGCAGGTTCAATGGCAAAGGGAAAAGGAATGAAGAAATCATGGAAATGGTCAACCCTCCAAGAAAGCAAGGAACTCCAGGTATGAAGAATCAAATGTTGTTGACAATAAGCAAAATGAATATTATCTTATATTGGCCCTCTCCACTAGCTCTCCTCTGGACCCTTTGGGAAATTGGCTTATTGATAGTGGTGCCTCAAGGCACTTCAACAGATACAAGGAAGCTCTCTCTAATTTGAGAGAGAATGAAACAAACTTGGAGATTATTCTTGGAGAAAATGCCACCTATCCCATAAAGGGTGTTGGGAATGTTACCCTTCAATTGAATCAGGGTAACACGATTCATTTACAAGAAGTTCTATATGTACCTAATCTCAAGAAGAACCTAGTGTCCATTTCGGCAATGGAAGACAAAGGCTAGAAGGTGGCATTCATCGATGGAAAGGTACATGTTTGGAAAAAGAATTTTAAAGATGCTTTTACTCTTGATTTCCAGGTTGACTCTTTATATCAAGTTGGAGGAAGTCCATTAGGGGCCATGTCTTGCGATACATCTCTTCAATCTGAACTATGTCACCAGAGGTTTACCCACCTGCACTATAAGGCTCTACCCGATGTGAGACAAATGGTGACAAGGATGCTCGAGTTCAAAGTAGAGCATGAAGGTATATGTCCAGGATGTGCCGAAGAAAAACTCAAAAGGGGACCATTCCCCTCAAGTATAGCAAGACCAGAGATATATTGCAGCTGGTCCACTCCGACATATCTAGTTTGATGCCCGTAAACTCTTTGGGAGGATATTTATATTATCGCATTTTTACAGATGATTATTCTCGCAAGAGTTGGATCTACTTCTTGAAAAAGAAGGATGAAGTGTTCACCTGGTTCCGTCACTTCAAAGCCGTGATTGAAAATCAATCCGAGAAGAGAATCAAGATATTGAGGACTGATAATGGGACCGAGTATGAATCCAATGAATTCCATGACTATTGCAAAGAAGTTGGCATTAAGAGGGAGACCACAACACCATACATTCCTGAGCAGAATGGTGTGGCTGAAAGGAAGAACCGTACTATTATGGAAGTTCTTCGTGCCATGTTTCATGATCTCCGAAGCTGCGAATACTGCCATGTATGTTCAAAACTGATGCCCTCATCAAGCATTGGACTCCAACGCTCTCAAAGAAATGTTCACTGGTAAGAAACTCAATGTCTCTCATTTAGTCCCATATACTTTCATGTGCCGAAAGAGAAAAGAAGCAAATTGGGTGCATCTGGAAAGAAACGAATCTTTGTGGGCTATAGCGAAAATTCACTGGCTATAGAATCTATGTGGTTGGTCAAAGGGAAGTTGAAATAAGTCATGATGTCACCTTTGACAAAGATATGGCTCTTAGGAAGGTTGACAATCTTCCTATTCCAAGGAAGGATAAAGAAGCTGTCACTGGAAAGCAGGATGAAAAAGAAGATGAAACGATGCCGGATGTAGATGAACCTCTGGATCCTATTGATCCCCCTCCTCAAGAGCCCTCCTCTAAGAAGAGGCCCTCATAGCTTAAGGAGACTCTCGAAGATGCCGAGAGCCATATTGCACTAAGGGGGACTTTCTATGAAAGCAAGAAGCCGACCAGGTATCAGGGATACTTGACCATTATGAGCACTATCATTCAGAACAAGCCTGCATCATTCGAAGAAGCCGTGAAGCATCAAGTGTGGAAGGATGTTATGAATGAAGAATACAAGTCCATTATCAAGAATGATGTCTAGGATGTGGTCCCTAGACCCCAGGACAAATCAGTTGTCACATCTAAATGGCTTTGCAAAATCAAGCATGGAGCTCATGGGAGTGCAGAAAACTATAAGGCTCGCTTTGTTGCTTGAGGCTTCTCTCAAAAGGAAGGTGTAGATCACGATGAGATACTTGCACTTGTTGCCCAATACACCACCATTCGCTCGATCATAGCCCTTGTTGCTTCGCAAGGATGGAACCTACATCAAATGGATGTCAAGACCGCTTTCTTGCATGGTTCGATTAAAGAGAAAGTCTATGTGGAACAACCCGAAGGGTTCGAAATTCATGATCAGGAATCTCATGTATGCAGGTTGAAGAAAGCTCTCTATGGGCTGAAGCAAGCACCCCGAGCTTGGTATGAGATGATCGATAGCTCTTTGATGAAGTTGTGATTCACTAGGAGTGAAGTCAAACTGAACCTTTACTTTAAGGTTGAAGATGACAGACCTCTCATACTGGTGCTTTATGTGGATGACTTCTTTCTTACTAGTGTAGACCCTCTCATTCATAAATGTGAGAGGGAGTTCGCTTCCGAATTTGAAATGAAGGACATAGGACTGATGCACTACTTAGAATTGGAGATCTGGCAAAAGCCAGGAGAAATTTTCCTATCTCAAGGAAAATATGTGGTGAAGATACTGGAAAGATTTGGGATGGTGGACTGCAAGCTCGTGACTACCCCGATGGAGCTTAACTTTAAGAAGTTATGCAGTAGTGTTGCCAGATCTAAATTGGAAAATGTTTCTGAGTATTGTCAACTCATAGGAGCACTAATGTTCTTGGTGAACTCTCTTCCGGATATATGTTTTGCAATCAACACTTTGAGCCAATATATGGTTGAGCCTCATCACTCACATCGGATTGGTGCCAAAAATCTTCTAAGATATCTTCGGGGTACAATCACTCATGGACTAAGATACACTGTTGAAGATGTGAGGCTACATGGCTATTCCAATGTTGATTGGGTAGGTAGTGTGGTGGATCGCAAGAGCACTTCTAGGTGTTGCTTCTCTTTCGGTTCTGCTTCAATATCCTGGATGAGCAGGAAGCAGAAGTCGGTTTCTTTAAGCACCGCTAAGGCCGAATACATAGCTACGAGTGTGGCCTCCTGTGAAGCTGTCTGGTTGAGGAAACTCTTGAGTGAGTTAAGTTGACCACTACGTGTCAACGAACCATAACAGTACACACCCTTTTCTCGCAAAAAGGATAACCCCTAATCGAAGTGTTCGTGTCGTTCAACTATCATCATCAGCCTGATTATCATGTTATATTGTAAACCCTTTCTTCATGTGTAAAATGTAAATAATCTCAGCAGATTCGTGTCGTGTATGTAATTGCCTAAGTAAACCTACTTTTCTGGTTACGATTTACATTTCAGGAGGTTTATTGTCTCACAGATCCATTCTCGGATGATCGGCAGAGTTTTCCTTCAGCCTTACCCCAAAGCCGAAATGGATTTTGTCACTGGGGTCTTAGGCGAGTCCTAGTGTTCTAGATCGAGTCTATGTAAAAGTGATTTGGAAATAATCCTAACTATTTGGTTAGGTTATTTTATTACAAATTGCTTGGTCTGTTGGATTATATTTGTGTCTATGAGGGTCCTTTTTAGATGGGTTTCCCCCCTTGAAATGTAAAAAATGTAAAAATGATGATATAAAGTGTCTTGAAGGTTGGAAAAATAAATTTATCCCCTCATAGGTTAATTAATTAAATTTTCTAGCCAAAATTAATTAAAATCCTAAGCTAGAAATTTAATTAATTCTAGGTCCTAGGTAAATTTAAATTTTCCAAAGGCAAAATTCGTCAGTCCTTAATCTTCAAAATTTAAAAAGTCCCGAGACCTAGGTAAATTAATTATTTTGCTAAATTTTAAGCCTTTGATCCCTAGGGTTTAAGTCAGAGTCAAATTTTTTAGGAAATTAACTCAAAATTTTCATTTTTGAGTTAATTAAAATGCATTTAATTGAAAAATTCGAATTTCCTCAAGAATTTAAAATTTCGACGGATGAGATTAAAAGGAATTTTGATCCTCATCGAGATCGCTTTGACGAGGATCACTCGAACTAGCTGTTGGAGGATTTATCTTTAAATAGGAAGTCATTTGTCATTCAGTATCATCTGATTGTTGGATCGTGTACTAAGCTCTCAAGCTTTCTTGTATACTTTTTTTTTTAATTAATGCAAAAGTCTTTGGGGTTTCAACGTGCTGTAGTGTTCCTCTTCATGAATTTATGGTAACATTGTTTTAATTTATGCTTAATATTATGTGAAAACTATCAATCAATAGCTCTCTTAGAATAATATGAACACAAGTACCTTATTCAGTTTGTTGGATCTAAGGTAACATTTTTAGTTTTGACTGAAGTAGCAGGTATCTCTATTTCTTCAAAATTTTATTGTTATTCTATTTCTCTACTTGATTTGACAGTTGATCTAGCGTTCGCAGAAGATCTCTCAGGTTCTCATTGAGTGTTTGGGGATAGTCCTCAGTTGGACCAGCCAACACTCAACACATATTTTCTGAAGAGCCTACTTCGTATAAGCCTCGAGATTTATCTAATGATAATCTTTTTTATGCAGAATGTTTTTGGGCTAGTACCTCTCTAAAATTTCAAAATCTTTTAAATATTTTGTGGAAATTTTGATAGGTCTGGCTATTAAGAGACTTAGATTATCAGATCTGGGAGCGGAGTTAGACTCATACTCCTCAGATCTGGTAGATCTGTAAATTATTTGTATAGATTTGTTATTTACTTGTATAGATCTGTAAATTATTTGTATAGATATGTTAGTTACTTTTGTAGATCTGAAATTTTGTAACATAATTTTGAATTTTAACACTTGGGTTTTTTGGCTTTTCTCTATTTTGTACATATTGGGTATTGGGTTTTTCTCTTTTCACTTGTTCAGGAATAGATCTGAGAAATCAGCCAAGAAAATCTTCAGATCTGAGCTAGACCTAGACCCTGGAGGGCAAGATCTGAGCTCAAAGATTGTTTGCAGGAATAGATCTGAGAAATCAGCCAAGAAATTCTTTAGATCTGAGCTAATTCTAGACCCTGGAGGGCAAGATCTAGGCTCAAATATTGTTTGCAACAATAGATCTGGGAAATCAGCCAAGTAAATCTTCAGATCTAAGATTTTTCAAGCAGATTTGGGGGTTTTGAGACAGATCTAGGCCCTGGAGGGCAATATCTTGTCCCAAATATTTTTGCAAGGCCATCCATTAAATATTTTGCAATAAATCTGAAGATCTTAAGAAGTTTTGGGGCTCCTAAGCCTATGTTTGCCTTCTCCTAGCCCAACGCTAGTTCTATTGGCCCTGTGCTAGCTCTCATTGGCTCTAGATTCCCCTTGCTCCATTTCTGATTTGAATATTTAAATTTCTGAAACTAATCATTGGTGGGTTATTGCAGAAAATTTGGTTAAAAATTGTGTTTCAGATATTGGAACTTTTTTGGCAACTTGGGCAAGTGATCTTCAAGGCCTAGGGCCTAAGGGTTTGATCTCTAAACCATCTTTTTCCTCACTATTGGCTACAACAGTCATATACCTTTCTAATAGTGGTGAAAAATACATCTAAGTGGTTTGAGATTAACTAAAAAAATTGCTAAATACATTAATAAGTCATTTATGTTTGATGTGTATCAATGATTTGGCCTAGATCTACATTTTGGGTGATTGTTATCTCTGAATAATTCTATTTCTAAAGTTTGAAATATAATATGGGCAAAATTTCATGTGGGTTAGCCTAAAATCAACTCCTAAGTTGTCTAGTACATTAAGGAATTAATTCCTTGAGTTGGGCATTCATCATTAGGATTATTTCACGTTTTAATTGTTCGTTGTAATAAGTATATCAAATCTGATATAATTCTGGAAATCACATCATAACAGGTTGAAATTTTTTTATAATTCGTATGGAAAAGTTTGGAGAATTTTCGGTAAATTTATGGCATAAAAATGTCATTGATAGCTTATTGTTTCATTGTCATATTGTTGTTGTCATAAATTTCTTCTTACTATTGTATTAAAAACTAATTTTTGAAAATTAAATACTCTATCATGGAATTGTGATAAAATGCATATCTTTTGTTTCATAAACTGAGTATTTTTCGAGCATCTGATATTAATTTGTGAATAAATTTTTGTTCTCTTTGAGCTATAATTGTATCAAAAAGATTTGAAATAAGCTTGTGGTTTAATTGTAATATTTTCAGGGGTTTATTTTTAACTCTTCATCCAATAAAGCAAGCATTTTATTTTGGTGATTAAGGGCTTTTGCAACACAAGTGTTTCTCATCCTTGAATCTAACTTCATCTCATCTTCTAATCATCTCGTGCATTTGCATATAAGTTAGTTTTTCATAAATAAAATTTACTTCCAAGCATAAGCTTGGTCGATAGAGAGATAGATATCCATCCATCTTTGCTTGAGAACCCTGCTTTTAATAGTACTTAAAACGACGACCTTGCAGTCATCAGAGCCACAGCTCTCTACAGCGCCAGAGGCACCGCGTATGTTATTCTGGAGAGGTATCGTTAATCACACCTTAGTGTGCTTTGCCTTATCTTATCTCTGCCAATTACTACGAAATCAGGCTCAACACAGAAAGGATCAAAGGATTCACATTTAAGTAGGCATTTAACTAAAATTAACCAAGATTCTTGCATCTCACATTAGCTTTATGATCCGCATTTCATATAAGATAGTCATTCATCTAAGCAGCAGTTGTTAATCTCTTACTTGGTCTTAATTTCCCTAGCAAGATCGTTGACTCCATAAGGCACTGGTATCAATCGTTTAAAATCTAATCAAATCCTATAAGTCTTGCTAAATCTTAATCAAGTACTTGATCGCTTCACTGTGTCTCCCGAACTGGTTGGTTCCCAACTAGTTCTTCATTCCATTTTTTCATAAGGTCTACCACCCTTAGCTTGTTGTAGGGAGACAGCTTAAACGGAGAGATTAGGGATCAGGGTGACAGCCCCCGATCTGAGTCATTGTTGCGGTGCCTAGACATTTTGTGCGACAACAAGCTGTTTTAACATGTGTTGGATACCACTGTGATCCTCAGCGACAACCAGAGTGGGATCTGATTATCAGAGAATCATGTATTTCATGATCGCTCCAAGCACATTGATATTAGGGACCACTTTATCCAGGATATGATACAATGGGGAGCAATAAGGCTCCATCACATTGGGACTGATGAGCAAGTCGCCGACATTCTGACAAAGCCCCTAGTAAAGATCAAATTCTTGACTTTCCGAGAACGATTAGGAGTCGTGGAGAGACCCTCTTATGAGGGTCCTATATGATATGGACATTGAGCTCTAGGAGCTCCGAGGGGCTTGGGGTACTTCTTGGAGCGATAAGAAACCATAGGGTGAGTGGTTCAGCCTTCCCCTAGTGGTTCGTCGTATATAGGGTGAGTGGTTGAGCCTTCCCCTATGATGCCCCATGGCGACATGTAGGCAGGATGAGTGGTTCATCCTTCTCCTGCTGAGACATCCTACCCATGCAGAGTGGAACTCATGGGAAGTACCTCTCATATGGCCAATGAATAGGGAAATGAGGATAGGGACCATAGTACTACCGATGGACACATCGTGTATTACCGTACTCCCTATGCTAGGATGATATTGACCTGGGATCAATTGGAACTGACTTCGAGTCAGTAAGAGTGGTATGACACACTCTCTTTACTGGAACTGACTTCGGGTCAGTAAGAATGGTATGACACACTCTCTTTACTGGAACTGACTTCGGGTCAGTAAGAATGGTATGACACACTCTCTTTATTGGAACTCACTTTGAGTCAGCAAGAGTTGTATGAGACACTCTTTTATCTAGGACTGACTTCGGCTCAATAGAGAATGGTATGGTACATTTTCGATCACTTCTTCTTCTTCACAGTTCAGCAGAGCAGTGCAGGGCAGTGCATTGATGGCAGAGACAGTACCGACAAAGAGATGGATTCGCAGATTGAGCTCTCCCTAGTTGAGAGGGAGTGTTAAAATTGGCAACTAGGGCCAAACTCCATGTGGGTCACCTTATTTGGGACAACTAATATTTTTCTTGGATTCCTCTCTCCGAGAGGTGTAGGATTGATCTAAAGATTATCCGATTCTAACATGTATTCATCGAGATATGAATTTATTTATATATTTGACAATTTGTCAAGGTCGGCCAACAAATAAATTAGTGATTTTTCACCCCCAACTTAACTTCAACGTTGCTATAAAAAGAGGAGACCTCATGGCTTCATTTCATCATCTCATCTCATCCTTCTCTCTCTTGTTTGGGTACGCATTTCTGTAATTGTCTCTCTCACACGTGTGGAAGGCCAAATTATGATTTCTGTTAGGGCAACGTTCACTAGAGGTTGACTGAAGTTGCCGAAGGGTTTTGACTGCATTTTTGGACAAGCGTCTTCTCTCCTTGACTACAAATTGGGTTAGGTTGCCTCTCCTAGGTGGGCCGCAGTTCTGGGCAACATTTTGGACCCCTCCTTAACCCTGCGTTGACTAGCGTTGACTGTGCTAGGGCTGATTGCAGTTGACTGAAGTTTTACATTGATTTTCGGATTGTTTTGGGGCTGCTTCTCCTTGTTGTTGGAGGCCGAGTCGTTTGGGTTGATGACCAAATTGATTGGAGGTCGAATCTGACCTATTTGACTGGCTTTGACTTTGTTGGTTAGGGTTTGTTGTTGTTGTCATAAATATCATAATTGTATATTTGTACTATCTCTCTCTCTACTGAATTATTGAAGAATATAAGAAGAATTGAGCTAGGGTTTCCCCATATTGGGGTCTGTCCCTGGATGGTACCACATCTTGTGTCCTCTTGTCTTGGCTTGTCTTCCACTACTTATGTTTATGTTCTATCTGCATTTTACTATCATGCTAAAGTGTGATTGCTAATCTAGAAATTGATATTGGGCTCATAAGAAATTTGAAGTAAATTGCTCTTAAGCATAGAACATACCTAAACTTAACATTTCTAGATTTTTTGGCATACTCACTCTGAATTGCATTAAGCCATTCTGGGACAACAACCGAAATTGCAAGCACTCAAAAGTTCATATCATCTCGTATCATCAAAGATGACAATTCCAAGAATTGGGAAAGACATGAAGACATTATGAAACAAAAAAAGACATCAAGCCAGAGAGACGAGTTAACAATCTTTGCTCTTTAAGCTGGATTTTAATAAGGCCTGTGACAAAGTTGACTTGTCCTTCACCACTATATGTTACAATGCCTTGATTTAGGTCCTTGTTCTGTTGTTATGGTGAATACTCTTTTCTTCAATCCCCTGGCTATTGTTTCTATGAATAGTTTACATACAATATGCATCTCGTTGCATCTTACAATTAGATAGAGTTGTCCACTTTCCCCTTATAAATAACCTAGAGTATCAATAATTAATATATATATATATATATAGTTGATGCTCTAAGCTAATTGTTGGAAGTGAGTAAGGTGCAAGGAAAACTTTAAGGCATTTCCTTCCTTGATGACTCTAAGATGGTGAACAACCACTTTTCAAATGATTTCCCATTATCAATCTAGATGGATCGGGAGTTGGTTAGGGCTATAACAGATTGTCTACATCACTCTTATATTGCCTCCAGCGCATTTAACAATGAGCAGAAAACTAATTTCAGCTTGTCAAAATTGATGATCTATAAGCATGGATTCCCGCTATGTAGGATTTTATTTGTTTTGGGGTGATTGTTTGCTAATTTGAAATTCCACTTGTTATTGGTCTATCAACCACCAATAAAGTGGTATTGGTGCCTCTAAAAGCATCAGACAAAGTTCCTCTTCTAGAAATTCAAATATTTCCCTTTTGAAGGTAAGCTAATTCTTACATCAAGGATTTTGCAAGATTCACATCTACTATGTGTCTTGTTATCTCTCCACAAAGACTATTCATAAGTTTGGAAAAAGTTCTCAAGTTTTTCCTTTGATAGAAGGATGGTGGTGAGCACAAACTCCCTATGGCTCCTTGGGACATACATATTAAGCCTAAATGAGGAGGCAACTTATTTTGATTGATGTGACATACCAAGGGAACAATATTGTAGCGCAATGGGTAGTAAGGTCTTTAGAGAGCTCTACTCCATATTAGATTTTATTGCACCACCATATCCTTTCATCTTATCATTTGCTTACATACCAAGGTGATTTTTCCTTCCAAATCTTTGGGTCGCTCATCACCATAAGTATTTGGGAGGGCCTAGAAGTTTGTTTCCCACTAATTAAGTGGAGGATTTGATCAAGCATCCCTACAAAATAGGATTCTTCTTAGCATTCTATTTGAAGTTGAGCCCATTACAATCAATATATTGTAGAGCTTCTACATTTCTAGGCTCACACACTTAATAAGAGTTGCATTTCCTTTTAGAGGGAGTTATGGGATTTTGGCAACATGAATTTGGAAGGGGTGGAGGGTGTTGGATTGTCAAAAAGCATTTTTGTCTTCTAATAAACCTACTACAAGGACATAATGTTACAATTCCTTGTGAGGGTCTTTTCAAGATGAATATTGATATGCAGGGCCCTTTCTAATGAGATTGGGGTTGGAGGTTTCTGAAACAAATTCAACAGTATCACTCCACGAATCTTTAAGCTATTTTCACCAAAAGCATATCTTGAACCCACTTATAAACACTTTGTAAATATTCATGGTTCCAAAGGACAAGTGGATTTGTAGGTTGCATAATTTGTGATCATTGTGCCTCAATTACAAAGCTTCAAGTCTTTGCATGGTTGATTATAAACCAAATTTTGCCAACTAAAGCTCGCTTGGCTAAAAGTGGACTACCTGATTGTTAGTAGTTGCACCTCAACTACAAGCCTCAGGTCGTAGCATGGTTGGTTATATATCAAAGTTTGTCAACTAAAGCTCACATAGCTAAAAGTGGACTCCTTGATAATTGTGCTTAGTTTGTGGCCATCCTCAAATGCTAAAGCACATTCTTTAGCAATGTGAGTTTGCCAAAAAGCATTAGTATGTCCAAGTTTAGCATTCAATATTCTTTCAAAGGATAATTCATCAGTGACCAGCGTTGTTTGTGGATGCTCACTACTTGGTTCTTTCTGCCTGCTCAAATCTAGCATTGCCTTGAGTCACCATTCTATTCACTATTTGGAGGTTAAGATGCAAGTACGTGTTTGTCAATGAGTCAGTTCATCTCAAACCTTTCATCATGTCAAGACAATGAAGTCACGTATGTAAATGTTAGTTATAGGCTATACATTCATCATAGATGCCAAGGAGCTTGATTCTCCAACCTATTATTGTTTTATTAACACTTCAGTAGTGGTGAAGAAAAGAATATGAGACAGCTTTTAATACTCTTCTACCCTTATTTGATTTTTTTGTAACTATTTTATATTATTTTTCATTTTAAAAAACGTAATAATAGTAATAAAGCATCTCTAAACACGAGAAACAAATCAAGATAAAAATAAAAAAACCTAATACGGGATGAACCCAAACATGTAAGCCCCAAGCATATAGTAGAGATTAAAACTCTATAAGAAGGAACATCCTTATAGGAAAAGAAGTCAATCAAGTCATGAGAGACAAGACCTTGGTCAGTGTCCAAATTAGAGGTGCCAACATCTCTATCAATCATCATGAAAGAAATAAAGCTAAGCCTAATAATATCCTCTCAATAGTGACCTGGGTTAAGAGGATCCAACTATGTTATCCCAAAGGGATGATAACTCCTAGTTGTAACCCTCCTGATATCCATGGGTGATGTGTCTATCAATGAAGAAAGGTAATTAGCAATGTGTAACTGTCCACAAGATCTGAGTTGGGCATGAGGAATGGTACTTGACCCTTTATAGCAAGACCAATGAACAAGGACCTAGGTCATTTCATTGTCTCTCACAATAAGCAATACTAGCACATGCATCTACCACTGGCCAAGTCTATGACTACCGTAATTACTAAGCAGATGAGGCCACCAATGGCTTAGATAAGTTGTAATAAGGCACCAATCAACCTCATACACCTGGAGCTGCAAGGTCCATTGTCTAAAACTAATAACCTATCAAAGATAAAAGTCCAAACAACTCTGGGACTAGATGGTGAAAGTAGGTAGTGAGGAACACCCAAGACTCTCTATATAGGCCATGAAACCTCCTCAAAACATATAATAGGCAAGGCAAAGATGAAATGTTCCTCCATCTCTATCTCCTGTCAGGCAACAAACTCTATGAACCCTGATCTCCCCAAAAATAACCCATCTGATCTGAATGAACTGCCAATAAGTTTCATTTCTGAAATATATCTAAATAGCCAAGAGCTTAGAAGATGTGTGATAGAAGAATGTATCATATGACACCATTAGATCCTGAAATGGAGAATTGCAATAAGTAAGAGCTTGAATACAAGTGCACACTGCGGTAAAGCCTTGAAACACGGAAAAAAAGAAAGTGACAGCCTTTTCAGTTAGAGTGCTAGAAGTAAATGAACAGTAAGTTGACCAATAATTGCCACTCTATATATACTATAGAGTGCAGTATAAATAAAATACAGCATACAATAGGCTTAGACAGAGAACTAGGATCAGCATTAGCCAAGCTAAATATTTTGATCCCAAGGAAGAATTTGCTTCCAGAGAATATTGCAATATACAGCAAATGACCATGCAAGTGTCTGAAGTCTGGACACACTAAAAATCCTGCATCTCTCTGATCTGGAAAACCAGGAGGAACTCTGTTTATAATGTGGATGCATGTAACATTAGAAAGCTTGCAAGACCCCAAAAGCAAGCACTCTCCGATGAAACCAGATTAAAGAAAATAGCTGATAGTGGTATTTATAAATACTGAAAAGATACACCGAAGACAGCAGGCAGAGAGGGAGTCACTGGCAAGACAAAGTCCCAAACAGTAATGCTGAGTTTCACACGTATCACAGAAGCTTCTTGACCGTCCCCGTCCATGTCCATGCTACCATTTTCACTGGAAGAAGAAAGGAATGGTGCTTGAAGTAGCCTTCTTAATCCAGTAGTAATTGCTCTTAGTCCTTCTAACTGAAAGAAACAGTGTATGGATCATAAAAGGTCAAGAGCAATTATTTAAAAGCAACAAATTTTGTAGCTAGACTCTTCAAAGGCATCAAAGAAATTAAGAAAAAAAACATATGACTCACCATTTCCTCCTGTGGTTTTTCATTTAAAGACTCAGCTATAGAAAGACTTTCCTCCAAACCTCTTCTAACTTCATGCTTGTCAATGTCACTTACTTCTTCCACTGTAGAGCTGCGAAGAAAAATATTCAATCGCTCTTTAATCATTAATTTAAGGAAAAGATATCTCACAAGAAACCTGAAGATTGGAAGCAGAAGATGGACCATACAAGACTCCTATAACCCTGTACAAGGCATAAACAAGCAATCCTAAACGCTAGCCTTGTATTGACAAACATTAACTGCCTACAGTACCAACTGACCTCTAGAAGGCGATTGAAAAAGCTAGAGTATTACTCTGCATCAGCCTTCACAGCGGTGATGAAGATTTCCCCCTCGTACACCCCAGGTTGTTGTGCAGAAGGAACATCAACCGAAACCCACAGTGCAGAAGTTTCTCTGAAGACAGTAAGTCCATTTTAAGTCACGAACACAGTTATTACACAATCTACACATGCAATCAACTTTAAGCTTCATCTGGAGCCAGCATGAAAAAACAATATTTCAACAACATCTCAAACTCAAAACACAGCATTGCTAAGAGTTTTTTGTAAAAGACAGTTGAGGGTCAAGAAACTATAAAAGTTTGGGAAAAGAGATCTGCCCAGGAAGCAAGCTAATCCGTGCACTGGGTAAGCTCACTGGGACAAGTGCATCAGGTACTCCAAGAATTGGTACCACACGTCTTAAAGTCAAACATCTCCCAACTTCAAGCCTGTTTAGAGCCATTGTACAAAGTTTGCAGTTCATAGGGTGTAAATGTTAATCAATACGATCTCAAATACAACCAAAATACAATAAGCTCAATTTCAATATAATTTGCTCACCTCTGGCCAGAACTAGAACATAAATCCGAACAATGAACTTGCAAATTTCCTGCATTGCCATCGCCAGCCCAAGAAACTTTTGGCCGCAAAGCAATCTGTACACTTTCTCTCTCATTCCTTGCTGCAAGCATGGATATCTGCATAAGTGGAAGGAATTTAATTTAGAAAAAAGCATATCATAATCAAAGTAAATTTGTCAGATCAAGAACAACATCAAAGCAAGAAATGAGAAACAAAAAAATTAAAACTCTTAAGATTGTCATTTCAGTTTAACAAATCCTTCAGCCCTGGCACTCTTAGAATTAATATTTAATGGTGCATGATGCAAAGATAAAACCTCTACTATAACCATCATCTGCATTGGCTGCACAAGATTTTAGCAATACCAATTGCCAAACCAAAATGACATCCTACAGTTGTCTAGCTCAAGCAAATGATGGAAAAGAAGACAAACAAGTGCTAATTTTTCAAAACCAGATCTGATTTAATATTCTCACCGATTTATTTTATACCCAGAAATTGATATTCATCCCAACAAATTATTTTTTCTGAAAACTGCTGAATAAAAAATACACTAGCATTTAACTTAAATAATTTACAGCAGAAAAATTAATAGAAAATCAGTCACAAAACATAGGATAAATTTAATAAACAAATTCTCCTTCAATTTTATATTACATGGGAAAATTAGGGCTCCCCTAGCAGGGGAAATGAGCCTTAGAGAATACACAGAAAATACAGCAGAATAGAACCTGGATTTTTGACCTCCAGAGAATCTGACACACTGTAAATTTCAGCCCTTGAAACAAATTGGCCTTTATGTGCAAATCCGACCTCCTTCTCCTCAACCTGTACGGCCCCTTGTAAACTAGAGAAATTCACTTTCCTTTCCTTGGACAAACCTGTCTGGAAAAGAACTCGGCCCCTCACAAATTTTAGCCTTCTCCAATCTCGGCCTCCTCCCTCCACAAACTCAGCTCCTCTGAATTCTTCTCCCAAAATCAGAGTGCTGCAAACATTTCTCTTCTCTTCAGTCCTGAGTTCTCACTTTCTTGAAAAAATCGTTCTCTCAAGCATTTGATGTGTCTTTCTCCTCCCCCTTAAGCTTCTTTTATAATTTTCATTAAGAGAAATCCCTAACCCTAATCTCCTAGGCGATGAGTAGCTAGGATTAGATCCTAAGCCTCACTTGAGATAAATGGTAGAGATTAAATTTAATTCACTAAAATGAGTTAAATTCATTTTTCATTAGAAACCTTGGCTTAAAAGCCAACATAAATTAATTAATATGCTTTTCTTGAGTCAAACATATGAAATAAATCATAAGAGTCACTTGCTCAACATAAGCCAGTACCTAAAGAAGTTTTTGGACATCTTTTGAATGCTCGACACCTAGCCTATGCAAAAGCACTTGTCCGAGCTATCATTAGTAACACTTCCTCCTAGCAAGGAAGGTATTCTACACCACCCCCAAGCTTAAACCCTGTAGAATACAAACTTCCCCCTTCTGCATTCTTCTTGGGCTACCATTTGCCCTTACTTGCCTGACTCACAAGAACAAGGTTCTCATCATCACCTTTCTGTCAACCACCATGTAGAGACTCCTCTCGAATCTCCTCCTGGACGAAGTCATCCCACAACCTCCCAGTCTAGAAGCTTCTCTCATGCCACAATACCCTTAATGAAGTGAGCCTGTCGCTTTGTTAAGGTGTTAAGGGTCGTCCTCAGAAGCACCTCATCTAACACAGACTCCCCAGTTACAACCAACTCATCACGAACCTATGTTATCCTAGTGAGATAAGATGCTAAAATGTCTGACATAGACATCTTGGTGTTCTTAAGCTTTTATCTGAACACCATTTTTCTGTTGTGATTGTCACTCTGATACAACTTAGTTAGAGCCTCCCACATTTCCCTGGTTGATTTCTTTCTACAAAAATGAGAGATCACATGATCCTTCACCCCATCCCAAATGATTCTCCTAGCTTTCGCATCCTTTTGGTTATGGATGGCCAGTTGTGTAGCATTAGTAGGAGGGTTGAGTTGCTAGTCTGTGAACTCCCAAATCCCATTCTCCATCAACACTAATTTTGTCCTCTCCTTCCAAGGATTATAGTTGATGCACCCTTCAATCAGCCATCAAACCTCAACCCTATTGCAGCCATTCTCACAACTTGCAAATCAAATACTCAAACCCCAGGAAAAAAATAAATGTTGGAAAAAATCTTTTGTTGTTGTAAAACACTCTGACAAATCGATCTTCGCTCTCCACATAGTTTTAGTGCTCTGATACCATGTTATTCTTTCAATACCAAATCTGATTTAATGTTCTCAACAATTTGTTTTACACCCAAAAAAATATATTCACCCCAACAAAATATTTTTTCTCAAAACTACTAAATAAAAAATACACTAGCATTTGAATTAAATAATTTGCAGCAGAAAAATTAATAAAATCAATCACAAGACACAGCAGAAATTTTCCCAACAAATTCTCCTTCACTTCTCTATTACTCAGGAAAATTAGGACTCCCATAACAGGAAAAATGACCCTCAAAGAATACACAAAAAATACAGCACAATAGATGACCCCTGGGAATTTTGTCCTCCTGAAGAATTCAACCCACTGGAAATTTGGGCCCTGGAAATAACTTGGCCTCCACCTACAAATTCGACCTCCTTCTCCTCAACCTGTATGGTCCCTTGCACACTAGATAAATTCATCATCCTTCCCTTATGCAAACCTAGCTAGGAAAAAACTCAGCCCCTTGGCCTTCTCCAATCTCAGCCTCCTCTCTCCACAAACTCGACTCCTGTAAATTCTTCTCCTGAAATCACCTCGCTACACACCTTTCTCTTCTCTCTAATCTTGAGTTTCTCACTCTTGAGAAAATCGCTCTCTCAAGCATTTAATGCGTCCTCCTCTCCCTTAAGTTTCTTTTATAATTTTTATTAAGCCAAATCCCTAACCCTAATCTCCTAACTGATGAGTGTCTAGGATTAGATCCTAAGCCTCACTTGGAATCAACAATAGAGATTATAGATCTAATTCACTAAAATGAATTAAATTCACTTTCATTAGAAACTTTAGCTTAATAGCCAACATTAATTAATTTATTTATTAATGTGTTTTTCCTAAGTTAAACTTAGGAAACAAATCACAAAAGTCACTTACTCAACATAAGCAAGTACCTAAAGAGGCTTTTTGACATCTTCTACATGTTTGACACACTTGTGCAAAAACACCTGTCTGAACTATCATCATCAACAACAAGTGGCACAAGATGGGTTTGATAGATTGAAATTGACAAGCACAAAACAAAAACATCTAAAACGCTACTTTGGTCAATCTTCAACAAATGAATTGTTAAACACAAAATGTTGCCTAGCCATATTCCAAATTCACAGTCATCTTGGAAGCATAGAAATTTCAATGTGTCAATTATTTAATGTTCTCATGCACATGTTTGCTTCAACATGCATAACTCATAGTTAACTTGTGTTTAGAGCACTAACTTGTCAATTTCAATATCCACAAGCAAAGACATGAACCCTACTCAATAATAAATAAGAAGATGATATTGTGAAATGAACTCAAATCCATAGAGATGACCAAATTAGAATTAGTTACCATGTGCCTTATAAAGGTCATGCACAATTGTGATCAACTTGCAATAGTTAGGGGGGAAGGTTACTGTTAAAATTGGCAACTAGAGCCAAACTCCATTTGGGTCACCTTATTTATGGCAGCTGATATTTTTCCTAGATTCCTCTTGTCGAGAGGTGTAGGATTAATCTAAAAATCATTCGATTCCGACAAGTATTTATGGAGATATGAATTTATTTGTATTTACTTGACAAATTGTCAAGGTCGGCCAGCGGCTAAATGTGTGGCACACAATCCCAGCAAATCCTATAAGTACAAGTGAGGTTGATTCATTATCAACTCATCTCATCTCAACTCATCTTCTCTCTCCTCATCTTATTGGGCAAGCAAGAAGGACGAATTAGGGCAGCTTTTGTCACAGGTGCAAGAAGAAGGACGAATTAGGGCAGCTTTGACTAAATTAAGGCAGCATTTAGGGCAGCGTTGACTTTTCTGGACAGCATTGACATTTCTAGGGCTGCGTTGACCAAAATGTTGGACTGTTTTATGGAGCGTTGACCAAGGGAAGACCTGCGCTCACTTTTTAGGGGCTGCATTGACCAGCATTGACCTGAAAGTTGACCGCAGATTGCTGAACTTTTGGCTGCTGTTTTGACTGATTATTGTGGACTGTTTTGGGCCGCTGAAGATAGCTATTGAAGACCGAATTCTTCAAGTTGACTAGAAGTCAATCAGGGGCTGTTTTGACCAAGTTTGACTTTGCTGATTTAGGGTTTGCTGCTGCTGCTATAAAATTACAGAATTCTCAATTGTACTATTTCTCTCTGTTGAACTATTGAAGATTAAAGAAGAATTGATCAAAGGGTTTCCCCGCATTGGGGTTTGTCCCTGGCTAGCCGCCACATCTTGTGTCTCTTGTCTTGGCTTCTTTTCTGTCAATCGTTTAATGTTCTATCTGCACTTTACTTTATGTTTATGTGATTGCTAAACAGTGGCTAATAAAAAGATTTGAAGTAAATTGCTCTAAGCATAGAACATACCATAATTTA